>VSMD01041611.1:0-33914 GCA_008750895.1 Mirza zaza
ACTTATTTTCTCACAGTTCTGGAGAGTGGCAGCCTGAGACCAAGGTGTTCTTCTGAGGCCTGTCACTTTGGCCCACAGATGGCTACCTCCTTCCTGTGTCTTCACATGGTCTCACCTTTGTATCTGCATCCAGATTTTCTCTTCTTATAAGGACACCAGTCATATTGGATTAGGCCACCCTAATTACCTGATTTTAACTTGATGACCTCTTTCGACAGCCTATCTCCGAATATGGTCACATTCTGGAAGGGTTAGCATTTCATCACATGAATTCGAGGGACACAATCCAGCCCATTCCATAGCTAATAGGACAGAGGCAGGATTTGAACTCAGGCTGGTGGGTTCCAGAAACCACGTGCTGTCTCTCACAGAGAATTTCCGTGCCAGGTAAGAGAGCCACAGAGATCCCCTACCCTGAGGGTGGAGAAGGACTCCTAGAGTAGGGGAACCTGGCGGAGTGAGCAGGAATAATTGTTGGTGCCTTCCAACCTCTCTCCACAGCCCTCCAAACCCTGGGGACCCCACACTCCCTGGATGCTCTGAAGCTGCAAATTGACTTTCCTTACAGGGCCAGGGAATCTTCCCCTCCCCTTTAGCAGAGTGACAGGCAAACATGTAGACAAACACAAAGGACCTCGTCTCCACGCCGTGCCTTGCTGGTGCTTCCCCACTGATCCAGCCAACCTACCTGATAGCCCTGAAAGTCAGTGCTTGTTATCCCCAAAAGGAGAAAATGGGAGCCAGGTTCTTAATCATCGCACCTTTTCCTAAATCTCAGCGATATCTCATCAGAGAATATTCTAGATGAAAGGCGCATATCAGTTACAGGATGCAACAGTTC
The DNA here is from genome assembly GCA_008750895.1 of Mirza zaza. Lineage (NCBI taxonomy): Eukaryota > Metazoa > Chordata > Mammalia > Primates > Cheirogaleidae > Mirza > Mirza zaza. The sequence goes on from VSMD01041611.1 coordinate 842, forward strand.
TGTAGAAGAAAAAACCAAGGATCAGAGAAGGGATGCGATTTATTGAGGCCACAAAGTCCATTAAAGTCAAAGAGGGGACACCACCCGATTGACTGTTCCATCATGCTGGGGGAATCAGAACAAAAGAAAACAAGCTACAATCACAAAACCGCGTGCATCCAAATTAAACATTTCTACCACTCAATGCCCTCCAATATTTTCCAACACTTCAAGTTATTGGGACAAACAGAAATCAGATCCAGACAGATTTAGTTTGGAAGGATTTGTTCTGCCTCATATCTGTTATTTAAACAGGCAAGAAATCCATTCAATCAGCTTACCAGCTCTGGGAACTTGGGAAGAAGCCATTTAAACTCTGAGCCTTCATTATGTCCCCTATACAATGGGGATAGTAATGCCTACCTCAAAAGATTGCTAAGAAGAAGGAAATCAGATTCACTAGCAAACATTAAGTATTTAATAATAAATATCTTCTGCCCCAGGGCCACCACTGAGGACCTCTAGAGGCCTGGTACCAGGTAAACTGGATACACCAAATTTATTTCAAGAGCACAAATGGAGAAAAACATATATTGGTCCTATGAGTCTTCTGACTGAATGTGAGCCAGGCATGAGTACAGGTCATGCCAGATGACAGTCCCTCTAGGTGCAGCGGGACCTATCAGGAAAGCTCTGTCCTTGGCCTGGTTTGCATCACAAAAAAGAGAGAGATGCTTTAATGTTAGCTAAATGTTAATTAAGCAACTTGGAAGTGGTTATCTATTTTAATGGGTTTTTTAAAATTAAATGTTAAAATTATTTTATATTTACACTGTGTGCAGAGGTGTGTTCCTGTAATCCCAGCTACTCAGGACACTGAGGCAGGAGAATCATTTGAGCCCAGGCGTTCAAGTCCAACCTGGGCAACATAGTGAGACTCCATCTCTAAAGACAAAAATAAACACAAAAGAAAATTATTCTGTATTTTTATTTCTGATAAAATCTGAGAAATCAGAAGTAACAAGATCGTGACAGGGCTTTTGAGACCTATCTAGAATTGCTGATTGCATCTCCTGCATGGTGGTAGATGGCAATGGTTGCCTGGAGAAGAATTCTCCATGTCGTATCAACTAGTGATGTCTACCCTGGACATAGATTAGAAGTGGGACCCATTACACATGGTCTGGGTGTTTGCTTCTTCTTATCAGGATAAACCCAGGCCATGTGAACATAACAAATTATCTAGTGAAGGTAGATATTAACTAGGTACTAGCTCAGAGATCTCGCCTTGCTGAAAGTCTGAGCTGGGCAGAGCTGAAAGTGAAAGATATGGTGACACGGGGACCCCATGTTATTACCCAGAACTGAGCACAGAGTGATAAGCACTTCATGTGCATCATTTCTGATCCTCCCAACAATTCTGCAAGCTAGGCACAAGCATACCCACTTCATAGGCCAGGAAACTCAGTTACTAAGAGTGTAAGTGACTTGCCTGGATTTTATACTAAACTGTCCAGTGTCAGGGCTGGGGTCTGCTCCCTGCTATCTTTCACTGGGCCACACCGGAGTCTCCAGGAAGGAAAGGGAACGGACCATCTGACTAGACAATGACGAGAGCTTTCGTTTTCCTCTGCCCTGCTGAGTTATGCAGACAGCCTCCTCAGGCTTCTGTTTGGCTTTGACTCCGGGATGAAACCTTGGCTTTTGCCACAGACAGTTGGGTGGGTCCTCCTGTGGCTGGGAAAAGCTGGTGTTTTGCCCCAGACAGGTCAGCTCAGGCCGGGAGCACGTTCTTCACGGACTCACCTGAAGAAAGTCATTTCTCTGCAGGCAGAGGCAGGGCCGGATGCTGAGTCAGGGCTGCCTGGACCTGAGGTGGTTTTTCCCTTAGAATTGGGAGTGTAAAGACCTGTGTTCTGTCTGCCAGCCCCTCACCTGTAGGCCAGGAATCTGAGGGGCCTACCCAGGCTCCTGATTGGGGCACAGCAGCCATCTCTCCCCTCCATCTCCACCCCTGCATCTCCGTATTGCCTTTATGCTAACTCTGCCAAGGTCTCATGCTAAGTAACCTTGAATAGGGAATACATTTGGATAGCTTACAAAATAAGCAATATAAAAAAGTACTCAGGAAAGTTTCTTATTCCAATTCCTGTCCCCTAACCATCGAGTTCCCTACCCCCCCACCACAATAACTACTTTTATTACCTTTGTGCATGTCCTTCCTGAGTCTCCTACAGAACAGAAACACATGAACGCATATGCTTCTTGCTCCACTTCTATTATGCAAAAGTTAACATATTGTAAACACCCCTTTGCACATTATTTCAATTACCAATATATCCTGAAACTCTTACAATACGTAAAGAATGTCTCCATTCTTTTTGGCATATACACATATTCCATTGAATGGATATATTATAGGATTAGTCTTCTCTTGATGGACACTTTGTATGTTTCCAACTTTTTATTGCAAGCAATGCTACAATCATTTGTCACTTAGTAACTGAGCAAGGTTATCAGTTGGATACATTCCCAGAAATGGGATTGGTGGTTCAAAGGGTATATGCTTTCATAACTTTGCAAGTATCATCAAATTTGCCCCTCCATAGAGTTTGTGCCAATTTACACTCACTCTCACCAGCAATTTGCCAGTTTCCACCCAACTTCACCAACAGAATGTATTGTCAATATTTAAATTATTTACCAAATTGGTATGTGAAAAATGGTATCTCAGTATGGTTTTCATTTGATTTTCTTTTATATCATGTCTTTTTTATGTTTAAAAGCCATTTATGTTTTATACTATAAACTTTCTGTTCATATCTTCTGCTCATTTTTTGTGTTATTAGTCTTTTTCATATTTATTTCTGAGAGAAAGCTTAGTCTATAGTATGGCTTGCAAATATTTTTCCCAGTTTGTCTCTCTCTCTCATTTTTTTTTTTGATTTTGCTAATAGTTTTACTTTGCTAGGTAGGAATTTTATAAATTTTTATATACTAAAATTTATCAATCAATTATTTTATGACTATTGGATTCTGAGACATATAGTTAAGTAAGCCTTCTTACTTCATAATTTCTTCTAGAACTATTATGGTTTAAAATTTTGCTTTTAAATATTTTATCCATTGGAGTTTATTCTAGTGTATGAAGTAAACTATGTTTAGACTAATATTCAGTTGACCTACTATCCTTTATTGAATGCCTAAACTTTGCTGACTTAAAAATGCCACCTTTATCTTATCTTATACTGAATTATAGAATGCATTTGATTATATTTATCAACTTTCTATGCTGTTCCAGTGAACTAGTTATGTGTCAGTGCCACACTAATTTAATTAATAATTAATTAAATTGATTAATTATTGATGCTCATACCATATTTTAATATCTGATATGACTGCCCCCTACCTTGGTTTTACTTCATATTTTTCTTTGTTTATTTTCAATATGAACTTTAGAATCACCTAGTTTACTTCTAAGGCAAAAACAAAAACTAGATGTTTTTATTGAGATTACATTAAATTTAGAAATCAAGCTAGAGAGATTTGGCATTGTTATGATGTTGAATCTTCCTAACCAAGGACAAGTCATATCCTTTCATTTGTTCAAGTCTACTTTTTTGTCTTTCAGTAGAGTTTATAGTTTCCTCTGTAATTGGTCTTGCTTATTTCTTTAAAGTTTATTACAAGATATTTTGTTGTTTTATTTGTATTGCTAATGGGATTTTTCTTCTACTATATCTACTTTATCAGTCAACATCAGTCAGTCACTAAAAAGAAATCCTGTTTAGTATTTCAGTCCAAGGGACTTTAATATAGGAATTAGTTTCAAAATTACTAGAAATGATGAGGAGCAAAAGAAAAGGGATATTATCTTGAGATCAGAAAAGTGCTAACACCCCTAGGCTAGAGCTCATAGGCCTGTCCTACTTCTGTATTATAGGGGATCCTGCCTGTCCTAGAACCACTAAGGAGGTGCCCCTGCAATGGGGTCCCCCCTAGTTCTTAGTTGCCCCCCTTAGGCTACTGTTGTAGCCAGCAGCATCTGCCAGCAGTAGTTTGCCTTTTCCTTTCTTGTAACTCTGATCTGCCAATGTCTCCTATTGGCCAAACTTAATAGGAAGTGGGCTGCCCAGGGAGATTGGAACATGTAGTTTTCAGTCTTCTAGCCCCTAATATTTAGGATAGAATAGAAAAGGCATGTGTGGGGCTCAACAATAAACGATAAAGGTTAAAAAGCAAAAAGTACCTTGATTCACTGTGTATAGGTACTATAAAAGGTTTCATTTTTACATAATTTTCACCTGACTACTTTATTAAATTCCCATCCTTACAGTAATTGTTTATTTGAATGCCTTCATTTTCCAGATAACGTCATTATTTTACTTCTTCCTTTCCAAATGTCTAAATGACTTTTAGAAATTTTAAATATTTAAGTTAATTGCCTGGTACCAATTAAATAAACTATTAAATAAAATTGGTGATAGTGAATATTCTTGTCTTGTTGCTGACTTAAATAGAATTGCACCTATGCTTCCTCATTAAGCATGATCGACTTCTGAATAGAGATAGAGGAATTTCACCATGTTAGAAAAATATTCCCCCTTTCCTATTTTATTACTTTAAAAAAAATCCAAATTGAATTAAGTTTGTTAAATGATTTTCTGTTTCTATAGAAACAATCATGATTTTTTTCTACGAGATTGATTAATGTAATAAATTATATTAATGTTAAGAGATTTTATAATATTGAACACTTTCTTGAGTTCTTGCATAAATTCTCTATCTCATAACATATAATTCTCTTAGTATGCTGCTAGATTTTATTTGTTAATATATTATTTACAATTTTTGCATTAATATCTATTAGTGAGATTTTTTAAATTTGGGGGCACTCTCTTAAGATTTGGTGTTAATTTTTTTTCAATCTATGAAAGAATTATAAAAATTTCTCTTTTCTGTATGTACTGGAATAATATAATGGCATTGGAATTATCTACCTTTTAAAGAATTGGCAGACATCCTCTGTGAAAATGTCTTTACTTGATTTTGTTTTTGGTAGGGGTTGGGAAGAAAAAGATGGTTAACTTTTGGCAACTTTTTATATTTATTCTTTGATGATAATAAGGTTTGGATTTTCATAATTTTCTGGAGTCAATTTTGGTAAATCTTTTTTTCTAAAAAACTTTATTTCACCTGGGTTCTAAAACATTATTTCAATTTTATTTTTATTATGAAAAATTTCAGACACATATTAAGATAGGAGAGAATAATATAGTGACCTCCCACCTACCCAGGACACAATAACTATCGATTCACAGCCAGTCTTATTTTTATTCCCATCCCACTTCCCACCACCCTCCTAAGTCTGGATTATTTTCAAGCAAACCTTGGAGATTGTATTCTTTTGTCTGTAGACCTTTCAGTATCTATCACTAAAAGCTAAGTATTCTTTTTAAACATAACTATACTGACATCAAAATAAATTATCGATTTTTAATATGGTCAAATATTTAGTTAAGATTAAAATTTCTCCAGAAATATCATTAAGTATGTGGTGTGTGTGTTTGTGTGTGTGTGTGTGTGTCCGTACTTAGTTTGTTTGTTCAAATTAGAGTTCCCAAATAAGGTCTAGATAATTACACTGGTTGTGTATGTATCGTAAGTCTCTTAATGTATATGTTTTCCTATAAATCCTATCTCCTACTCCCCCATCTGTCTTTCCTCAAAATTTATTTGTTGAATAAACTAGGTCATCTTCCTATAGTCTGAAATTTGCTGAATTTTTGTTTCATTTAGCATGTTCCTATTTCCCCTGTATTGCTGATTGATCTAGAGGATAGATCAAATTCAGTTTCTTTTTTTTTTCCTTTCTGACTGAAAATACTTATAGGTCATGGTGTGTCAAATTTATTTTAGCAATAATCTCATGCTTTTTTTTTCTTTCAGCAGATTTATTTTATTTATTTAAATAAAATTTAAATAAATAAAATAAATTTTATTTATTTAAAATAGATTTATTTTATTTATTTATTTATTTTATTTATTTCAGCAAATTTATTTCAGCAGTAATCTCATGATTTTTTTTTCTTTCTATGGTTCTTTCCTACTTATTCTTTCCTGTTTATTGAATCTTTTTTTTCTTAAGCAGGTTAGATTGTAGCTCATCTATTTTATTTTATTGTTTTTCAAATGAATACATCTTGGTTTCATTTATTGGTTTGATTTCTGCTTTTCAACTGAAAATTACTTTTCTCTAGTCATATATTTTAATGTTCTTTTTCTAACTTTGTGTGTGTAAGACTCAGTTTATTTTCTTTCATTTTAATATAATTGTTTATGAATATTTCTCTGAGCACTTTATCTCTACCCATATGTTTTGATGTATTGTTCTTCAAACATTCTGCATTTTCGGTTTGTAATTCCTTTTTGATCAAAGAGTTATTTAAAAGAGAAGACTTTTTAGAGTTTCCAATTAAAGTAATTTTTTTTGTTTTCATTTTTAATTATTAATTTCTAGCTTTATTGCATTGTGGTCAGAAAACAGTTTGTGTTGTTTTTACATTTTGGAATTTATTAAGGTTTTATTTGTAGCCCAGTATGTTCAATTTTAGGTGTTCCAAAGACATGAAAAGAAGGAAATATTTTCAAGGCTCAACATTTGAAATACATTTCAAACATGGCTTATAAATTATATTTGCAATTTTCTTCTATCTTATTTTTTGGATCTATCAGGGACTGAGACTAAATGAAGATGCATTAGATTCTAATAACTAATTTTTGCCTATTTCTCCTTTTAACTACTATAATTTATCCTTTATGAATGTTGCTACTATTACATTTAGTCATCAATATTTGTAACTATTTGATTTTTATCATGAATTATACCCTTCAGTATTAGAAGTTTCTAATTCTATCCCATTTAATGCTTTTTATTGCCAGAATTCCACTGTGTCTAACATTGAGATTGTGACCACTGCTTTATCTTGTTTGCTTTTGCCTGACAAATGTTGAGCATCCTTATGTTTTCTATTCATGTGAATCCCTTTATTTTAGATGTATCTAAATGTGATACATTATAGATGAGTTTTTTATAATTCAATCTAAGAACTTTTTTTTTAATAGACAAGCTAAACCTATTTATATTGACTGAGATGACAAACAACATTTAGTCTAAATTTTATCATATATTAAATAATTTAATGTAAGGTTTTTTTTTTGTTTTTTTCTTTTTGCTTTAATAGTTTAAAATTTTAAAGTGTGACCTGTTTTGGTGTGTATATAATTCTTAAAAATTTGTGAAGTTAAAATTTTTATTATAATAATTATCTTTATAAATTTTACCTAGGCCATCTATTTCTTTAGACAGTTTCTTTTAGTTCACTCCCATATGTAATAATAAAAGCCCTATGTTTCCTCTTCCTTTCACCCACCAGATTTTAGTTAAGACTATTATCTCTCTCAGCAATTACCTTTGAACTATTAAATATGCTCAGAACTCTACTATTTGATTTGTCAATTTTAAACAATAATTTTTAGACTCCCAGCTATTACAGATGAAGCTATGAGCACACTTAACACACTTCCATTAGTTGTGTTTGCATTCACTGTCACCTTAATTCCATCTTCGTTTTAGTCTTAGTTTGCTAGTTAAATATACCCCATGCTCATGGCCAATATTTTGCTAAAGTTCTCCAGTGATATTTTGGCTAGATGAAATGAAGTTTATCTGTTAGTAGTTCCCTGAAGAAGGACTCACAAGAACAACATTTCCTGAGTCCTTGCATATTTAAACCTGATTATCTGTAAGGTCAGTTTTGCTGGGTATAAATCTTTGACTCTGGTGTGCTCTCCTTGAGGATAACACAGTGTTGATCCACAGTCTCCTGACATGGAGCTACCGTGATTTACAGGAAGTCAACCTGATTTTTAACCCCTTTATATGTGACTTGATCTTTTTACCTGTATGTCCAAATAATATTTTTAAATCTTTAGTTCAATAACTTTACAGGCATATGTAATAGTATTGATTGCTTTGGGTCAGTTTTCCCTGGAACAGAGTACCCTTTGTATATGTAAATACAAGTTTTCTTTTATTTGAAGAGAACAAATAAGTCAGTCTCATTAGCCATAAAATGCATTTAATATAATAGTTCCTACCATGTAGGATGTTTGTGAAGATTTTTGAGCTAATGTTTTGGAGCTACATGTCTCAGCATCTGATTCCAGTTAGAGAAACAGAGCTATTCCTCCTCCTCCTCCTCCTCCTCCTCCTCCTCCTCCTCCTCCTCCTCCTGCTCTTCTTCTTCTTCTTCTTCTTCTTCTTCTTTTTCTTTTTCTTCTTCTTCTTCTTCTTCTTCTTCTTCTTCTTCTTCTTCTTCTTCTTCTTCTTCTTCTTCCTATTTTAAAAGTATTGGATGAGTGCTTTCTCTGTGCTAAGAACAAAGTAATGGTAGAAATGGGTAAGTCACACACTTTATCCTCAAATGATGAAATACTTATGTGTGGTCATCAGTGTGGTGTGCGGTGTCACAGTCCAGACACACAAAACGACAAAAGCCCCATGGAGGGACCCAGAAATCAAGGAAGGTCGGGGATGTTCTCATGGAGGCACTGAGTGTAATTAATTCTTAATTACCCTGAATGCTAAGATCAATGTGGGAGGAAGAGGGGGAATCAAGTGGGAAGTCAGAGAGAGGTGGGGGTGCAAAGAGAACTGCATGAGCAAAGGCTTGGAGGTGAGAGAGACCATGGCATGTTTGAGGAACTACACTTGGCCATGGAGGGCAGAGCCTTGGGAAAGGAAGCGGGAGAACAGGTGAAGCCATATCCTGCAAAGCCTTGGGAGCCAAGGAGGAGCTGGGCTTTGTGGTAAGCTGTGAGGAGCTTCTGCAAGACTGTAAACAGAATGTCTTGGTTAAATGGTGGCTTTGTTATTGATCACTCTGAATACAGGATAGGCAATGGATTAAGGGAAGTGGCAAGACCAGGGAGGACAGGCAGGGGGCCGTTCTGCACATCTAGGCAAGCCTTGCTGGTGTTCTGGCCACAGTGGCATCCATGTGCATCCGGCCCCTGCCAGTATGCTTAACTGAACCCATGGTCCCAGTGGGATGGGATGAAGAAGAGTGGACAGCTCCAAGACAAAGCATGGCACAACTCAGTCTGTTGCCTGAGATGGATGAAGGAGAAGAATTAGTTAAGATAATGCCCTGGATTTCTGGTTTGAGCAAATATGAGCTTGGAGAAGCCATTCACAAAGACTAGAAACACCAGGCAAGATTCTGAGCCTGGTGTCAGGCCAGTGGAGGTGCCCTGGGGACATGGTCTTGGAAATGTCCAGTGAGTGATTTGTTACTTATTTCTGGAGAAGGAAAATAAAATCTGAGCTCATCTGGAGTGAGTGATCAATGTGTTGCAGATGGCGTCTGAAGGCTGAGCACATTTCTTACCTTCCATGGATTAGAAGTTTATTTCTCAAGACATAGTCTTGAACATTCTGGACCAGTCATTCTCAATGGGGACAGTTTGCCCGTAAGGGATATTTGACAATGTCTGGAGGCATTTTTGGTTGTCAGAAGTGAAGAGAGGATGCTACCGGCATCTAGTGGGTAGAGGCCAAGGATGCTGCTAAACACCTTAGGATGCACAGGGCAGCCCTCCTGGCAAAGAACTATGTGCAAATTGTCAACAGGGTAAAGTGACCTGATACATAAAGCAACAGTAAGATCTCAATGCCTGAGAACTTAGTGTGTTGCCCCAATGGCTGAGTTCATATCCCAAATCCCACCTCCCCCATGGGTGACCAGCTGAGCAATTCACTTGCTCACCCAGACTCCACTTTTCTCACTTTTGTTCTATTTTTTTTCCAAGAGAATGAATTTATTGATTATACATGATAAAGGATGATACACAAGTGTCATTCCCATCTATAACTTTATCTGGTAACATTATTCAACTTAGATGTACTGGCCAACAATCATCTCTATAGCCAATACTCCCATGAGTATTTTGCCTGGGCAACTCCTTTTACTGGTGAACTTCAGGTCAAAACACTCACCGTCAGTTCAACTACACCAGGGTTTCTGAAGACAATGGCTTTCTCTGCCCACACAGGTTGTGAGTACATTTCACATAGAACCTGGCATCACCCTGAAGGAACTCTATCTTCACATCGTTAGGGAAGTTTACCAAAATGGCTTCAAAGTAGACTAACTTTATACAGCACATTAAAAAAAAAGACATTTATTCAGTGTTATAATCAGACTATTATATTTAGCAATCAACAGCATGGGTGCAAAAAAAAAAAAAAAAACCACATTAAAACCCTTTGTTGGAATGCTTTACACTTTCCACAGAACAGAAACTAAAATAACCTGTTATACAATTAGTCACAAATACAGTCCTGGAGTTTTTCGCCCCTACACAGGATTATCGTCTAAAGCATGTCTTCTTTGTAGCAGGGAGGCTCTGCCACCACTGTAGCGTCCACAGAATTGCTGAGTCCACACATCTCTGATAACCGGTAGCTTTCCCGACACTTCTCCGGCTCTCCTCTGCTGCTAAGTTTTGTTTCCTGGCAGTAATTAAAATTTTCTGCCCCTGGCATAGCCACCACTGCTGCTGGAATAGCCACAGCCACCTTGGTTTCATGGTTTGGCCAAGTACTGGCCTCCACCACCATAGGGGAAACATTTTCTGCCTCCAAAGTTTCCTCCATTCATGGGTCCAAAATTTGAAGATTAATTGTTGTAATTGTCAAAATCATTGTAGCTTCCACTCCCTCCAAAATTGCTTCCATCATTACCAAATCCACTGTGGTCATCCCCACTGCCTCTACCACAGCAGACACCAAAGCCACCACAACCAAAGTTGTCATTCCACCAAAACCATCTCCACCAACATCAACAAAGTTTCCAGAACTGCTTCGATCTCCTTGGCTGGATGAAGCACTGGCCATCTCTAGTTTCGACAGGGCTCTCCTTACTTCACAGCTGTGACCACTCACAGGATGGTGTTGCCGAATGACGTCTTATCCACGGAGACACGGTCGTCAAAGGTTACAAGAGCAAAGCCCCTCTTCTTGCCACTCCCTCGGTCCATCATGACTTCAATCACTTCAATTTTCCCACGCTGTTTAAAATAGTCTCTCAGGTGATGCTCTTCAGTGACTTCTTTACTGCCACCAACAAAGATCTTTTTTGCAGTGCAGTGGGCCCTGGTCTTTGAGAATCTTTCTGGAGATGGCTCTCTTAGTTTCCACGACTGTTCCGTCCAGCTGGTGTGGACTTGCGTGCATGGCTGCATCCGCCTCCTCCACAGTGGCACGTGTGACAAACCCGAAGTCCCTGGAGTGCTCAGTGTTTGGACCTCTCATCACCACACGGTCCGGTCCGTGAGCATTCCCATTGCTCAACACAGCTCCTTGGACTCCCACCGGCTGTGGCAAAGCTCAGCACTCAGATGAGGAGCTTCCCAGCTGTTGGGGCCCTTCCAGAGACTCTGACTTAGACATGACGGTGGTGGGAAGAGAGACGTTAAAGATGCTTCCTCGGCAGGGTCCATAGGCAGACAGGAGTAGGCTAATGAACATATCTGTATTTTCTCATCTTTAAAATATGCACAAATCATCCTCACCTCATTAATTTCTTAGGGTGATCCATTAAATTATTCCATGTTAAAACTTTACATATATAAGTCCTCAACCCATGTTAGTTTTTTTATCTTTCCTTACATATCCAGAGTCTCAGAAATCTCCTTCCCATAGAGAGCTTGAGTGTGCCTGCCCTCCTCTACTGGGACCTGGGAGACAGGGTGTGGCAGACATGATGGCATTCAGAGCTCGTGTCAGCCTTCAGCAGTGTAGCAGGGGTCCCCATCACCTCTATCCAATGGCACTTACCCCTGATCCTCCCCCCTCCTCCGTCACAGGAATCTGCCTCAGCCTTGCAGTGGCACACAGCACTAATGGGATGATGATGCTTCTGCCTTTCTAGCCGGTCTGTCGCTTGCTTTTCCCACTAGACTCAGGAGGACAGGGACCCTGTCTGCCTTAGTCTCCTTTGTGCATAAATCACTGCCTGGAACATCCTGGGCACTCAGTAAGTATTTTTCACATGAATGAATGAATGCACAAAGAATTCTGCAACAGACAAGCAAAAAAAAAAAAAGCAGGGAGAGCATAGTTATTGATATATTCATAGTCCTCTGCTACTCAGGGCTGAGTGTCTCCAAAGACAGAGACAGAGGCAGGGAGGTGGCCACGGGAAGTGGAACGGAGCACGAGGATGTGCTGTGGTGCTCAGCCCTGATCTTCTTCACCGAAACCACCGCAGCCTTCAGCGTCCCTGGCTGCTGCCACAGCCACAGAGGACCCTGCTGGCAGAGCACACGCTTAGAGCAGGTCTAGAGATGCTGCAGAGCTTCTCCAGCATGGAGCCCTAGGGGAGCCGATGTAGCATTTGAAGGAGGAGCTGAGGGCCTAGCCCTCTTTGTGCAGAAGGACTTGGGACTCCGGCTCCCGCACGGTGGAAACTGAAAGAGCACATACAGATGGATAAGTCCACGTCCTTGCTGCTCAGGAAAATACCCAGGTGTGGAGTGGGACAGGACCTGCCTGAGCCACATAGTAAGGTGAGGGAGGGACTGGGGTCTCAGAGAAGGTTTACAGTCAGGTTTAATTGCAGAAAGTGATTCCTACTGGCCTTGTCATTCACAGCCCTGCTATTAAAATTGCAGCAGCATCTGTCAAACAGCCCCTCACATGCAACACCCTTCCCTCCATGGGGGCTCACAGCTCTCTCTGAGTCTAACCAGGTTGCTCCAGTGTTGGCTATTAGGAAGCTCTCCCCCTGCCCAGACACCCAACAAGAACAGGAAGTCATTTGCTCAAAAGTGATTTCCTGAGCGCACCTGTCTGAAAGCGGGGAAGCACAGGAGTAAGGTGCTGTCCTTGAGCTTGAGTTCACGATCAACTGAGTGATGGAGGCAAGCCCAGGGGAGCAGCTTCATCTCGATCATAAATGGGTGGAAATATGCTTGTGGGATTTCTGACAACCACAGAAATAGCTCTCTGACTCTATATAGAGTCAGAGAAACTGAGGCAGTTGCTCTAACGAGCTTGTCTGGAAGGCTCAAGTCAAAATGGGAGAGCTGGGACCTCGTTCACAAAGTCTGCAATTTAACCACCAGAAACTTCTTCTTTCAGGGTAAGGATTGATACATGTTATCATATTAGTCAGGCTTAGTTAGTCTATGCGGGAATAACAAAAAGTCCCTGGCATCTCGGGGGCTTAACATAAGAGTTATTTCTTGCCGGGATCAGAGTGAAACTTGAGTCGGATGGCCTTCCTCCGCCCTGCACCTGTGCCACCGCTAGCACATGGCCTATAGGGTCGTTGTAGCAGGAGGAAAGGAAGGAGGTATACTGATCTGTACTGACAAAAGTCACTTTGCTCACAGTCCATGGCCAGAAATAGACACATGGCCCCAAACAAACAGCCAGGATCTGGGATGGCTGAGTTTTATGTGTCAACTTGAATGGTTCATGGGTTGCCCAGATTAAACTTCATTCCTGGTGTGTGTTAGGGTGTTTCTGGATGAGATCAGCATTCGAATCAGTGGAATCAGTCGTAGATTGCCCTCCCCAGTGTGGGTGGGCATCACCCACTCCATAGAGGGCCTGAGTATAATAAGGCAGAGAAAGGAGGAATCCGCCCCATTTTTTCCTACCTGACTACTTGAGCAGGAACATCTCTTCTCACCTTTTCCTGCCCTCAGACTGGGATTGCCACCATTGGCTTCTCCAGTTTTCAGGCCATCAGACTGAGACTGAATTACACCACTGGTTCTATCAGGTCTCCAGCTTGCAGACAGCAGATCGTGGGACTTCTCAGCCTCCATAATCATGTGAGCGAGTTCCTCATAATAACTGTCTCCCTCTGTCTCACCCGTTGCCCCCAGCACACACACTATAGTTGCTTCCTAGAAAATTCTGCTTAGATATACATTAGTTCCCCCTCCTGTGGACCCCAGGCTTAGCACAGCCCCTGCAGACAGTAGGCACTCTTGGTCTTTGTCATGCTGAACTAAACACCTTTTACCTATGAGATCTCAAGGAAGTCCTGTAACCTCTCCATGCCTTGGTTTCCTCATCTGGAAAATAGGGCAGCTACTACAGCCAATCTCAAAGGGTTCTCATAATGCATCAATGAGCTAATATATGGGAAGCATTTAGAATAGGCCCTGACACATAGTAGAAACTATGCAAGTGCTCACTGCTGTTTTTGTTACCTTTGTTTGCTGTTATTGGCCTCTCCCCCACTAGGCCTCCCGCACACACTGCGTTCTGGCCAGAGGGAGCTGCACAGGTATGCCCCCTGCCCTTCGCTTCTTCACTGTACAGCTGAAATTATCCCACATCCCGCCCTTCTTAAAAATGTGCCACTGGACACTCACACAAGTAAAACCATTATTTTATAGTGGTCTGAGACCAGAGCCTAGTTACATTTTACACGGGGCATCCGAAGGGCTTTTTGAGCACACTGTTACTATTTCTTAAATTTCCTAGGAAGCAACTACAGTGTAAATAGAGGGAAGTTTGTGCTTTGTTTGGTCTGGAAGGTTTTCAAGAATTTCTCACTGGTTTGGAAAATCACGTCACTCATAGCAATGCTACTCATGGTCTTTGAGTCACCAATAAAACACACCCAAGTCACCCTGTGTCTGTAACCCCACATCCACCGTGGTTTCTCACTTACGGGTGCAGGTAATCTGACTGCTGCATCCCATCTTCCAGCATGGCCATGCCCAGGCATTTGCACATTGAAATACATATTACTGTATCACAAATTATTTTTCTTTCATTTTTCCTTTATGTATAAAAGTTAGAGCATTATATGTATTGTCTTTAAGATATATACGTGAGTAGATCATGCTAACTACAAGTTTGATTTCGGATAGTAAAGGATACTTATTTTAAAAGGAGTACATGGAATAATTAGTTTTCGCTCTTTTTTTAGGAAATAAATAGGTCAGGAGGAGGAAGCTGAGAGAAGTCACCTGATGTTTCCCAGTCATTCTTCCCTGGCCTTCTGCGCTGTACTTTCTTGCAGCCTCTGAGATATAGGCAATATTTGCAGTGGCTCGTGCCTATAGTCCCAGGCACTCTGGGGGCTGAGGTGGGAGCATTGCTGGAGGCCAGGAGTTCAAGGCTGCAGTGAGCTGTGACTGTGCCACTGCACTCCAGCCAGGACAACAAAGCAAGACCCTACCTAAATAAAAAGAAAATATAGGCAATGCCCATGCCTCCTTACCACTTTAAGTGTCTAGAAATAATTAAGTTCCTTTGTTCTTCTGTCCCAGAGGGCTTTGTTTATTTTTTTAAAGGGAAAGGTGGCAGTCTGGGAGGCAGAGGACCTCTGTTTGAGTCTTCCGCTGGTAACCTTTAGACACAGTTCTCTGGGCTTCTGTTCCATCATCTGTGAAAGTGAGAATAATAGCCCCATCCAGGGGGGTAGGGGGTATGTTTTGAGATCTGTAAGGTCCATAGGAGCACGGGGCAGCAGGCCCAGGAGGGCCGAGAGAGAGAATTAATCAGGCCCTACCGGAGAGCAGGGCATGCTGGGAAGAGCTCAGGGCTGGCTCTGCCCACCGGCTGGTCCTGTGACTCATTCTTGCCTGCTCTCTTTACCTCAGTTTCCCCATCTGCAAAACAGGCACAGGGGCAGCACTAACTAACTGTATTCTTAGGCCCCTATGCCCACAGAAGCCCTCTAAAATTAATTTAGAGATAGGCTCGTCCACATAAAGGGGAAATATATTTATTCAGAAGAAACAGTTTCTGCAATGGGTTCATTTTGAGTCAACTTGACCCGGCCAAGGGCTACTTAGATTACATAGTTTTCTTCTGGGTGTGTCTGTGAGGGTGTTTCTGGATCATATTAGCGTTTGAATTGGTGGAATCAGTAAAGCATAGTACCCTCTGATCCTGGTCAGAGCAAAAAGCCGGAGGAAGGAGGAATTCACCCCTTTCGTTTCCTGACCATTTGGCTGAACTGGAACATCTCATCTTCTCTTGACATCAGACTGGGACTTACACCATCAAACGCCCTGGTGCTCAGGCCTTTGTACTCAGGCTGAAATTGTACCACCAGCTTTCCCGAGTCTCAAGCTTGTCGATGCAGATCATGGGACTTCTCAGTGTCCATAATCACGTGAGCCAATTCCCCATGGCAAAAGTCTTCATTATCTATATCTGTATCTGTTGCTTCTCTGGGGACCCCTAATACCTTCTATTTTAATAGTGGGAAGAAAAAAGCTAAACCCAATTGTTCCATTGCTTTGGAAGAAATAATTACTCTCAGAGTATAAGGTGACAGCAGTTATTTCCACATGCTGTGGGAGCTCCCACCAGGGGCCACTATGTCTGAGCCACAGGCAAAGGGCTTTCACTCATACCCTGGGCTAGCACAAGGGGTATCCATTCTCTCATCTGAGTCACACCTGCTCTAGCCAGGCCCCCTGCTGGGCACACCATGTGGCTTGCTCTTGTCAGTGGAGGAGGCAGGTGCAGAAGAAAGCTGAGCCCAGGCTGTGTACTGGCCGTGGTGACTGTGGTAGCCCAGAGAGCTACAGGAGGGACTGCACAGCAGGGCATGTAACCCAGTCAGGGCAGATGGGTGTCAGGGGAGGTGCAGAGGAGGCACAGTCCTTGGGCTAATGTTTTTAGACAAAGTGAAGGATTGGAAGGCATGGTAGTTCCAGGCAGTGAGAACAGCCTGTGCACAGGAGCCATGGCGTGAGAAAATGTGATGGGTTTTAGGATTCATATCTATTGAGCATAAAGTATAGGGTTTAGAAAATCCGGAATTGAGTCTGATTGGGTAGTCAGGGGCTGGCTAGGAAGACCCTTGTAGATCCTCGTAAGTAGTTGTGATTGTCCTTTGGGCAAGTGCGAGTCATGGAGGGTTTAAGAGCAGGAGCCTGACAGCATCATATTTGAGGGTTTTTTTTTGTTGTTGTTGTTTGTTTGTTTGTTTGCTTTGTCTTTCAAATACGACACAAATTTGTGTTTTCAAAAGACCTTGATGTCTTCCACGGGTGGTAGAAGCACCAAGGCAGGGAGACAATCAGGGAGCTGTTACAAAGAGACAGAATGGAAATTGAACTGCCACTGTGGCCATGGAAATCAATAAGAGCGGATTGATCTGAAAGATGCTAAAGGAGGAAGAAGGGGAGGAGTGATTGGATTGTAGCCTGGCATGGTTGTTGTCAGCAAGTCCCTGAGCAAGGAATGTTGCCCAGGTGGATACAAGATAACTTGAGGCATTTGTGATATAAGATGATGATGAGTTTTATATGTTAGGTGGCACCTGATGTAGGACAATGTCACATTGATCTTTACACCAACCCTAAGAGTTGATTGATATGGAATGTTGATTATTCAGAGAGAGAAAGTGACTTGCCCAAGGTCACACATCCAGGAATCCAGCTGTGACTACAACTGCCCTATGTTAACTGGGACCGGAGTGACAGCAGTTTGAGAAGCTCCCCCAGAACCTCTCGGTGGCCTGCAGCTGTGCCACTGAAATGTGTTGCAGCATCTAAGAAAGAGTGTGGATGGTCCTTAGGCAGCCCAGGGATGGACAGGGTTCCAGCATGAGCTAGCCTGGGAGAGGAGAAACAAAGCCCATCACTCTGAACAGGAGGGTCTTTGGTTGTCTTGGTGACTGGGGATGGGGAGAGAAGCTTCCTGTTCTCTTTGTAAAAAATGAGATGTGATTCGTTCTGTGATAAACTATAAAATGCCTTGTCTTCCTTCTCTCTTCCCTTTGGCTTGTGGCCTTCTCATTCCTGCCAGATAGGTCGGTTGAGTTGGAAACATTGTTTGTTTGCTCTGGTGGGTGCCAAGGTACAGGGTTGGCCTGCCTCACCCCACACAAGTTCAGGCACCGAAAGCCCCAATCAGATGGCCCCTTCTCTTGGAAGCCTCCCAGCTTCCTGCTGTCCCTGCTCTGGCCTCCCCAACGTGCACGTGGCTGGCTGAGGTCAGTCACTGTCTCTTGAGCCCTGGTCCAAATTCCTCCCATAGACTCTGAGTGTCCTATCCAGAGAGAGGGGACCTCAACTTCTTACCTTTGCATCTTCCTTCTTGGAATGTGACTGACACCCAACTGTTGAATGAATTAATGAACAAATGGATGAATAAATGAGTGGATTTAAATAATGCTAGTAAGATGAACTGTAATGAAAAGTCTGTCTTTGGTACATTTAAAATGTCTCAGTAAATTATTTTTATGAAACACACGTACTGGGCCCCCAAAATCCTTTTATCCATAAAGTAAAGAGCACATCTGCCTTTCAGGTCCCAGGATCACTCTCCAGATGCTGATACCCTCAAAATGGCATCTTTTATTTTGAGACTTTTCACTCTCGCATGCTTTACACAATTGGGGACATGCTGTACAAATTGTTCAAGAAAAGTAAATAAATAAAATAAAAATATTTTTTTTTATTTCTTTTAACAACATCATGGGTGTAGTTCCACATCATCCTTTATTTAGAATTATAGAGCTCCATTTTACAGAGGCATAATCATTTATTCAGCCGAGCTTCTCTTAGAAGATAAAGATGACATGCCAATTAATATTCTCAACCTTAGGTTCTGTTAGCCTCTGTCCTTACCAGCACCGGGTACTGTTTTATTCATTTTTGGACCTTGTCGGCTGACTTCTGGATGAAAGAGATGGTGGTGTTAATGTGTGTTCATCCATGCTGTGTGCATTGTATTTACTTAATACTTAATGTTTCTGAGTATCTCTTCCAATGACTGTGAAAACACTTCAAAGGTGGGGAAGACATCATACACTATCACTGCTTCTCCTGTGGCACCCGATACATTTGTGAAGTGAATGAGTGAATGAGTCTCTGGATGACATGGGCTGGGAACAGTTGTCAAATATTTTCTGAGGCAAGGTCAGTGGCTTAATAGTCCAGCTGATAAAGATATTTCCTGCACAATCTTCCACAAAAATCAATGCAACAATTCATTTAACCCACTATTTCTTAATCGCTAGTCAAGTTCCTTTCAATCTTTTACTATTCCCAACAACACTGGGAACTTTGATGACTATTTTCTTACTAAAACGTTCTAGAAAGTCCTCAGTGAGGAATTGCTGAATCAAAAGATTCACAATTTTTAGAGGTTTTCCATGCACACGATCATATTTTTCCTCCAGAAGATGTGCAGAAATTTTTTCTCCAAAGGGGATCTCCAAGTCTTTGCCATATCCTCTTTCACTCTTGAGCAGGAAAAACTGATGTGCAATTTAGATGTGTGTTCCTCTAATTATTAATTAGGTTGAGTATACTTTTATGTGTGTGTTGGCCATTTGTACGAGTGTGACAGTTATATGTTCACTTCTGTGGTCCATTTTTCCAGTGGGTTTTTTTTTTTTTCAGTTCTTTCCTTTCATGACAGAATGCTGCTCTGATGTCCCCTCTGATGTGTGCCCTTGCTCCATTCCCCTCATGTCTGGCCCGGCTGCTCCGGTGACCTAGTTTAACTGAGACAATGTGGCAGACGCAGCACTGGGCAGTTCCAGGGCTGTCTTCGGCAAGCTCAGCAGCATCTGCCTTTGCTATGCAGGCAGCCAGCTGCCCTACTCCAAGCCCAATTACCGTGGGACCCCCAGACTGTGAGAAGTCCCACCTAGCCACACGGAGAAGCCACGAGAAGGGAAACTGAGGCTCCAGACGATAGCCCTGCCAGATCCTCACAGCCAGACTGTGAGTGAGTCATCCTGGAGGGGGGTCCCCAGCCCCACCCCAGCCACCTGAGCAGATGACCCACTGGAAGAGAGAGAGGAGCCGACCCTGCCACGCCCTGTCCAAATCACAGAATCACCAGCCAATATTTTAAACCACTGTTGTTTCAAGCCACTAGTTTGGGGCGGTTTGTTACACACAAATAAAAAAACAAAATGCTTACCATTTGTAAGAATTCTGCAGATTAAAGCTTATTTGTTGAGGCTATTAAGTGCCAGAAGTTAACTATTGCGGTTCATTTTTTACCTCAGGGTTTGTTTGGCTTTTGATTAGAGCTGACTTAGCCAAATCTATTGATTTTTCTCTGTGTGATTTCAGTTTTTAATTTCATGCTTCAAGGTTTTCCTCAGCTTAATTAGATACAATGATATTCACTTGCATTTATCCTATTATCCTATGTATGTATCTATTGGTTTTTATACATTATATGAAAAGTTTTAGCTGGGTGCAGTGGCTCATGCCTGTAATCCCAGCACTTTTGAGAGGCTGAGGAGGGAGGATTGCTTGATGCCAGGAGTTCAAAACCAGCCTAGGCAACGTAGCGAGGCCCCATCTCTACAGAAATTTTAAAAAATTAGTTTGGTATGGTAGCATCCACCTGTAGTCCAAGCTATTTGAGAAGCCAAGGCGGGAAGATTGCTTGAGCCCAGGAATTTGAAGTTGTAGTGAGCTATGATGTCACTACTGCCCTCTAGCATGGGTGAGACAGCAAGACCCTGTCTCTCAGAAAAAGAAGATGCCAGTCTGCCCTGTGATACCCCAGGGTGCCAGCCCATCCCAGACTGAGGTTCAGAATGGGTTGATGGATTCATTTTCAAGATCTGGACATGGCAGGGGAATATTCTCCCTCATGGGTGTAAACTCACGCAGGGCAGCCGTCAGACTCAATTGAAGGACCCTCTCTGAGGTCCAGATCTAGCTGGGGCTGGGAGCCCATTAAGCCCACTACTGGGTTGGGTGGCACGAAAGGACATGGGTATATGTGATGTTCCGTCACCCACGTGGGAGGTGTCCTGCACACCAGGCTGCCCCATACAACCTCTCTGACCTCCCTCCCCCACCAGCCAGGCTGTCTGGCTTTTTGAACACTATGTCATGTATTTGAAGCCTGGCGATCGTTTTCTAGGGCGTGACTTAGAAACTGGGGCACAGATCACTATTGATCAGTGAAGACCGAGAGCACTTTGTCACAGGGCTGGAAATGTCATTGGCAGTTCATTTATTCATCCACCCATTTATTCACTCATTCAAGAAACCAGCTCTGATCCAGTGCTTGTTGACCTGGGGGTGTTGGAAGATAAATGAGACCGGGTCCCTGGCCTCCAGACACTCGCCACCAAACACAAGCAAGCCTGATACTAAATGCCCACCGTGGGATGTGCTTTACAGAGATGGGCGCAGTGCTGGGGAAATAAGGAAGGAGTCAGCATCTCATCCAGCCTCAGTGGGCTGGGGGGACGTGAGTTGGGCAGAGGGGCAGGGTGTGATTAACAGCAGTGCTGGTTTTCATAGGGGTTCCTACTCACGAAAATAAGGCACATGAGTATCATCTTTATCCTCCTAAAACCCTAAGAAGAAGATCTGACTCTCAGCCCCTGTTTTACAGACAGTGGATCAAGGTTGAGAGAGGTTAGCAAAATCAGAACAATCCCTAACAAGCAAACAGTGCAGATCTGAACCCAGATGCCTGGTTCTGAGCCCGACCGCTACCACCAGGCACCCAGGGCGGGGCAGATGCAACCGAGGCAGGAACACAAAATTCAAGGAGGGGAAGAGCAGCCTGTCAGAACTGCAGTGAGTTTGGTAGAGCAGGTGAGGAGCGAAAGGGGGGACAGTTGAAACCTAAGGGAGTTCAGGCCTGGAACCTTCATTAGCTCATTTTTACAGGGGTAGCAACAACGCTCAGTGGGGTTAAGGGGATTTTGAAAGACGCATCACCCCAGTGGCAGGGGACCCAGCGTTCTCTGCATGAGAACCTGCTGCTCCTTCCCCTGCAAGGGTGGCCTGGTAGGCCCTGGTCACTCTTGGGCCTGAGTGGAACCAGGGTCAGCCAGGCGGTGGTGTGGGAATGTGGGAGGGAGGGAATGAGTATCTATTTTTTTCTCTTCTGGTTAAATAAAAACTCGAGTAGCAAAAGTGCTGTTTAAGCCCCAAGCCCGCGTGTGCACAAGGCCATGTCCAGGTGGATTTGCTGGGCTGGCTGGTTGAAATGTCCTGGAGATAGGGCCAAAGCAGCCAAATATTTAACCAGGGAGGGGATGGGTAGGTCCTGTGCTTCCCAGGAGCCTGCAGGACTCGGCCCCAGCAACGACCTCAGGCACTCTGGAAAAGTGCTGCGTGAGGCTTCTGCCCGCAGCGGCCTCCCCTCCCCACCCACCACGGCCAGGGGGATCTCCAGGGGCTTTAAGCATGAAAGGTTCAAGCAGCATCTTTTTCTGGAAAGGAAATCCTCTCTAGACCCTCTGCACTGGTTAGCTGAGGTACAGGGATCTCCTACAGTCAGGCCAGAAGCTCTTAGAGATAGAAGTTATAATCCCTCCCTGACAAATGGGGAAACTGAGGCTCAGAGAAGGGAGACCCTTGCCTGGTATCACCACAGCAGAATGTAAACTCAGTCTGATGTAAACTCAGTCTCCTGATACCCAGTCACAGGCCTTATCCTCCTCCCCGGTTTGGTCAGCTGGGGCTGC
This sequence comes from Mirza zaza, assembly GCA_008750895.1. Lineage (NCBI taxonomy): Eukaryota > Metazoa > Chordata > Mammalia > Primates > Cheirogaleidae > Mirza > Mirza zaza. The sequence goes on from VSMD01041611.1 coordinate 23,338, forward strand.
TACAACACATGCCGCAGCCTGAGCGGCTTAAACAACAAGTCTTCATTTCTCACAGGTCTTGGGGCCAGGAAGTCCAAGACGAGGTGCTGGCAGAGTTGGCGTCTGATGAAGGCCTGCTTCCCAGTTTGCAGATGACCACCTTCGTGTTGAGTCCTTACTTGGAGGGGAGAGATCTCATGTTTCTTCCTCTTTTTACAAGGGCACTGATCCCATTGTGATAACCCCACCCTCCTGACCTCCACTAACCCTAATCACCTCCTGAAGGCCCCACCTCCAGATACCATCACACTGGGGTTAGGGCTTCAACATACGGATGTGGAGCCAGATACAAGCATCTAGTCCATAGCACTCCCCACGATTTGGCGTGTACCACGGGCCTCTTTGCTTCTTGTCTAAGTCTGTCTGTCTCCTCCCTGGACTGTGGGCTCCCTCCTCAGGGGCCCAGGAGGAGGCTCAGTGCTGGAAGCTGGCTCAGTGCCTGGCTCAGCGTAGGTGCCGAGGGAATATTTATTAAATCCATTTAACTTTCTCTCATAATGCACCCCATACCCTGCTTCCAGATTTACCTTCCCGTGGATACTTATGGGGGGAAATGGAGGCTGAGGGTTTAGCTCGTGCAAAGGCCCTGAGGCAGGAGTGTCCACAGTCAGTACCAGGACCGTGGAAGAGGCCAGTGTGGCTGCAGCAGAGACAAAAGGGGAAATCTTAGGGCAGTGTGGCGATCTGCTTGGGCTGCCATCACAGAGTACCACAGACTGGGGGACCTAAGCAGCAGAAACTCGTTTTCTCAATTCTGGAGACTGGAAGTCTGAGACTATGGTGTCAGCGGAACCGGTTCCCTCTGAGGCCTCTGTCGGCTTGCAAGTGCTGTCTCCTCTCTGCATCTTCGTTTGATCTTCCCTCTGTTTGTGTCTGTGCTAATCTCCTCTTCTTGTAAGGACACCAGTCCTATTGGATTAAGGCACAGCCTAATGGCCTCATGTAGCATTAATTACCCCTTTAAAGGCCCTATCTCCAAATGCAGTCACATTCTGAGGTCCCCGGGGTAAACTTGGAGGGGTGGAGACACAGCTCAGCCCATAACAGGCCTTGCGGAGCCTACAGGGGAGTGTGGGCCTCATCCTAAATTGTGGCAAGACCAGCAGAGGGTTTAAGCCAAGGGATAAAGTGCCAAATTTACCTTTTATAAAGCTTCCCCTGGCTGCTGTGTGGCAGTTTGAGTTCAGTGGGAATAAGAGTTGAATCAGAGAGGAGGCCCTCGGAGTAGAGCAGTGGCTGGATGACGGTGGCCGGACAGGGCAGGACACTGGAGGTGGGGACAAGTGGCTGGATGGGGGCATGTTTTTAAGGTAGAAACGACAGTCCCTGCAGACAGGTGGCTGGATGCAGGATGTGAGAGACAGAAGATATGAAGGGTGACTGGATTCAACTCTTGCTCAGCCTCTTGGTGGTGGGGGGACTTTGGGGAGGTGACTTAATGTTTCCGGGCTTGTACTGTAAAGTCTGTAAAATAAGAAATTGCTGGCAGACGGGAGGTGGCTGGTGGCAGTGTGGACGTGCACTCATGGGCAACATCACCGATATGCTCCCCCAGGCTGGGCATCGGTCCTGGCATCCGCAGTGGGGGTGGTCCAGGCCACGTGGGTGCCCGCCGTCATGCTGGGCTCCTGGGAAGAGTGCCACTGGGGCTCAGAGGGAGGTGAGAGGCCCGATTTCTCCCCTGAGACATCTGCCTCTGGGGTGCACAGACCCTTTTCCCCAAGGGGGCAGAGCAGAGGGAAGGGTCTGGGCTGGGAAGTCAGAAATCTCCCTCCCAGACACTCACTAACTCCCAGCGACCTTGGGCAGGCTGTGGCCTCTTGGCTTACCCACCTGGAAAGTGGGAAAGAGCTTCAGGAATTACGAGCTCATGGGCTTCAGATGGCCGACAAACATACTTACCTGTTGCTTTTTTTCTTTGGGCCTTTACCACATATACACAGTGATTTAAAAATCTGTACATTTCAAATAAAACTCCAGCTGTCAAGTTTTCACTTGAAAGAGGAAAAACTGGCATCATTGGGCCCACATTCCTGCAGGGCAGAAGTGGGCGGGAGTAGGGGTTTTGGCTGCCCATGTGTGTGGGACACGAGCTCTCTCCCCTTCCCCACTGTCCCCTAGGGTGCCCCAGGCCAAGTGCCCTATCAATGAGCTTCTTCTGGTGGTCTTTTATAAGAGAGGAATACTTCTCAACACGCGAATCTCTCTAAAGTTGGTGGGAAGGGGAAGCAAGATAGAGAATCTATCTAGGAAAAATAAATTTCTTTCCTTCCTCCCTCCCTCCCTCCCTCCCTCTCTCTCTCCCTCCCTTTCTTCCTGCCCCCTCCTTCTGTCTCTCTGTCTCTCTCTTTTTCTTTCTTCCTTTCTTTCATCTTTTCTTGGTTTTGTTTGTTGGGAACAAACCTGTGGAAGCAAAAACTCTTCCTGTTTGATATACAAAGTGAATCTGTGGCCAGGGCTGCATGACTCATTTTCACAGGTCACCGCCAATCCCTGGAGGCCCCTGGGGGTTGTTGCCCTGGACTGGGAGGGCTGGAGGTCCCCTCCCCAGGGACAACCTCTGCAGCAGCTGGACAAAGGCAAGGCAGCCGGGAGAGTCAGCTGCTCTGAGGTTGAGTCCAGAATGTGCTGTTTTGTTGTGTAATTAACACAGTGTTCATTTTTAGGGCCTGACTTCGAGACAAGTGCCAAGAGCATTCTTCAGGGGTCAGAAGGGAGCATGTTTATTGTCAGACTGGAGAAGTTACTTCCTTTAATAAGCCCTCAAGTTCTCAGCAAATCCTCATTAGGCACCAACTGTGTGCCAAGCACTGGGTCAGACGCTGGAGATACAGAAAGGATCAATTAGATGCAGTCCCTGTGCTTGGAGAGCTCCCAGGCCTGTGGGGGAGGTTGACCTAAAAAGGGACAGCTCCAGGGGGTCAGAACCGCACGGTGGAAGCCCAACGTGCTGGGGGTGGGGTGGGGCAGAGAGCCCACTGCCTGCCTCCTAGGTCCATTCACCCTTTATTCTAGGGAATGAGCTAGAAGGATACATTTACCTCTCCAAGAGGGCTTTTTGCAAATGCATTCTTTTGAAATCAGTGATTTTTTTAAACAGCAAGTATAATTCATTCGTCCTTTCAAAAATATTAAATGCTATGAAAGGTGCGAGTTCAACAATAAGCCTTCCTCAGAGATAGCCAATATTGGCTGCGCACATGTCTTGAGCATTTTCTCCCAGGCTTCAGTGTCACTAACACTCGCAGGGGCTCACTGTGCTTCACACCTGCTAAGAAAGCATCAGGTAACTGCTCCATGAGGTAAGTACTGCCTGATGTCCATTTTACATGCAAAGACACTGAGGCACACTAAGAATGAGTCACTCAGTTCGGATCACACAGGGAGGAAGTGGCACACCAGGAGTCAAACCCAAGATACCTGCCTTCCAGCCTGAGCCCTTGACCCTGAGACACAAGAAGTCAAATAACTCACCCTTCCTCACCTGGCGAGTGTCGGAGCCAAGGTTTGCGCCCAAGCAGTCTTATTCCTGAGCACGTGGACTTAACCACACGTTCCGACGCCTTCAACATAATGATTAAATAGATTACACCTACATGAAAACGTTGTTTACCAAAATGGTCTCAGGGTGCACTGAATACTCTGCCCTTCGAGTAGATCTTGTACCATTTTTATCGTTGTTACAAGCAAATCTGCCTCCTTCATTTCAAGGCCAGGTTGGTACTCCAACTTTCAGAGAACCATCATTGATTTGCCCAATCTCCTCTACGGTATTTTGAGCAATTTCCAATTATCTGCCCTTGCAAACGTAGAGATCTCACCAGAGGCTGCTGCACGTGGCAGCACGACTGATTCCTAGAAGAGCAACGGCCGGGTCAATGGTGTGCACATGCACACCCTGGCCAACCTGCCCAGAGGCTGCTGCAATGACTGTTGCAGGGCTCACTTCCGTCACCTGGAGGAAGAATGTCGGAGCTGGGTGGTGTTTAAATGTCTTTTCCCACAGTGACTAGTGGCACAGTTCCATTTCACAGCCTGCATGCACTTTGCATTTTTACCTGTGTTCTTAGGTGGCTTTGGGAAGGTCATGATTTAAAAACAAAAAAATCAATCATGCAATGAACAAAAGCCACCTGTGTGGTCAGCAGCTGGCATTCCCAGGAGGCCACCTTGGCTCGGCAGTTCTTGTGTGAGTTACACGTAAATACCTCTTCCTCCAAGCAGCCCCGAGAGCAGAATCTCAGCTGGGTTTCAGCCTCCATGTGCCCCCATGGCCGGGTGCCCTTGTGCAGGGCACAAACTGGCCAACCTCACATATCTTCTAGTTAGAGCAGCAAGCTGGATCCAAGCTGCCTGGACCCAAATCCAGCGTTCAAATCCTATTAACCATTTGCCCTTAGTCAAGTGACTTAAACTCTGTATGTCAATTTCCTGGTGTGAAATAGAGCTGATTATAATAATAGTGCCTCCCTCATAGGGCTGCGGCAGCACTGAAAATTAAGCTAAAAACCCACAGAGGAGTACCTGATATATAATAAACACTCCATAGATGTTTGCTGCTAGGCAGTTATTAATCCTACTGTGCCATTATTTCAGGAGGCCCTCCCATTCCACCCACGGCTTTATTTCTCTCCACTACAAAGGCTTCCTTTGACCTCCAGGGTAACAAGGTTTAATAGAAAGATGCTGGTTTGGGAAGCAGAGACAATGGAGCTGGAATCCTGGCTTCTTCTCCTGCCATCCACGCGACTTCAGCAGCTCCCTTTGCTGGTCTGATCTTTGCTGTGCAGGGTTTTGTTTGCATATTTGAGACCTAGCAGTGTGCCTAGCCAGAAGGGGCTCAATGGGTGCTGGTTTCCCTCCCAATTCAGGAGCTCTGGAACACAGCACGGTCTAAAAGGTGAGGGTTTGGGGGGTGAGGAGGGAGGAGGGGCTGATAAGGATCCAGAGGGAGCACAGATCGTTAGTTCCCAGAGCAGCCTTGCCACCCTCTCCATGGCCCATCACAGAGCTGCCCCGATGCCAAGCCACTGGCGGGCTGCCACAGGCCAGGGAGCAGCTTCCCACACCTCCAACCCTGCTCATTCTTCAAGACTCTTGTGCCGCCTCCTCCTAGAAGCTTGGACCCTTTCTCCAGACTACGCTTGTGCCCTCTTGTGATTGCCCACGGCCCTCAGCTTGTACCATTTTGCAGGTGCTTTGATTCTACCTGTGCTTCAACCACCTATGAGCTGCTTCTCTTCTCTCTGGGTGACTGGCAACTTCCTAAGGGCAGAGGTTGGTGTGAGGCAAGGCGGGTGGGGGTGAGGGGTGTTGGAGTTGCGAGTTTACCAGGGAGCGGTTCTGGGGTTCAGCTCCCAGCTCTGCCCGTCACTACCCCAATATCCTAGGTAAGGCATTTAACATCTCCGTGACTCGTTTTCCTCCTTGGGCCCTGTTTGCCAGCACCTACTCCAACCTGCTGTGTGCATTCCTGTGGGGGCTTAGGGCAGCTAGCTGGGTTCCTCTCCTCCTGCCCATGTTGTAGGGGAGGAAACAACAAAGACTCAAGGCAGCAAGACGTTGCCTAAGCGCAGCAGGCTGTGAGGGGCAGAGCTGAGAGCTGAAGGGAGCCTACAGGTGCCTGCTCCAGCCACATCGGCCGCCGCGCAGCACTGCTGGGAGAACAGGAGCAGCACTGGATAGGATCGGGCTTTGCCCAGTTGACATGCACGCAGATTTTAAATGAGGACTTTGATCTCACAGATACGTGAGATCTCTTACTCGCTGCCTCCACTCAGCCTGATTTGGGCCTTTCTGTCCAGAGCGAAGCAAATGACACCAGCCCCTCACCAGGCCTGGAGACCTCGCTCGGAGGAGCAAAAGCAGTGGCCAGAAGTCAGAAGTGTGTTTGCCTTCCAGCTCTGCTCTCTCCCTGAGCCTCCAGAATCACATTTCCTCTCTGATTATCTACAAGAGTGTGGAAGTAGCACGCGTCAAAACCTGGGTACAGATTCGGCACTGGATGGACATCTGCAGTGAAATGCCACCGGGTTGACCCCATGGCAGGCAGTGGGACAGTTACATTAACATATATCCCAAATCCTCACAGCCACCCAGAGGTAGATCCTGTTATTGTCACGGCTGCCGGATGAGAAAACTGTGTTCAGAACTATGGAAGAACTCCACGGTGAATGGAGACCCCGGATTTTCAACCCAGGAGATCTGGTGGGCATTTTTAAACAGCAGACCTGACGGCTTACATTCATCTACACAGCACGACCCATAAACATGGCCTTTGGCATGAGGATTCATAAATGCAGACTCAGGGGCAGACATTGCTGGGTCTATGTCCTTTCTCCACGGCTGTCCACCCCGGGCTGTTTATGATGTTGCTGGAGCTGATTTCTGCCAAGCGGGTAACAGTCTGTTCACTTGCACTTGTTTTGTGACTCCTACTTTTAACTGAGTTGGAGTCAAACCAGATAAAGCCTGACCCAGTAAACAGCCTGTGGAATGACAAACATTTCTGCTGGCCTCAGCAGTGGCCACATGTGATGCCTCCCATTGGCTGAAACTGCCCCCAAAGGGCTGGCTGTTTGGGGATCATGCAAACAAGGATGGGAGGAGTCCAGTCCTGCAACTCTTTAGTTCCTCACCCCACTAGATCCTGCTCTCCTTAGTGAACTGGCATACTGGAAGAGCATTATGATCACAGCTCCCTGGGTCTAGGCTGTGTGACCTCAGCCAAGTTATTTAACATCTCTGAGCATCGCTATCTTCAACTGGGATAACTACACATACATACCACTTGAGTGGCGAGGAATAAAAAGATAGATGATTCACCACCAGGTAGGCACCCAAACGAACAACCTCCTAGGCCACTGGCATGGAGCACAAGGAGACTAGAGCTGTGCAACATGGTGCTGTGGCCTCTGTGAGCAGGGAAAGTAGGAAAGGGGAGCAAGGACAGAATGTCCCTTCCTTGTAAGGACTCACTCTAGAAGCTGTGCATCTCATTTTGCCCACAAACTAGGGGTCAACACAGTCCCATGGGCTCAGCTGACTACACTAGAGGTTGGGTCCCATGGTCTTTACTCTTGGTGACCTTATATTCAGCTAAACATTAGCAATTCAATAAACACCACAGTCTATCATTTCTTATTTCATTCTGGTAGAACACGTTTTAGGTAGTGATTCTCTCTAAAATATGTTATGCCATTATCTTGACTTCTTTCTTTGTTTATTGAAGGAACCTGCAGAGATATGGGTATTTCCTTGTGGACAATTGTTTTTTCCCCATCAGAATGCTTTCCAAACCTTCTAGAATATAGACTAGTGTTTCTCATTTCTAACTTTGCATCAGAATCACTTTGGGGATGAGGGTAGAGGTGGAAGAAGCTCTTAAAAAAATACTGGCGTCCAGTCCCTTTTGCTAGAAAGTCCAATTTAATTTATTTGCAGTGGGATTAAGACATCAGGATTTTTTATAATACCCTCAGGAGATGCTAATGAGTTGCCAGGCTGGGAACCCCTTTCCCAGGCTCAGTTCTTGTTTGTCCTTTAAGTATTGGGTTTTGATCTTGGCCAGAGGGCTGGAAGATTAGCCCTACTACACAGGAGGTATTCAAAGATCTGCTTTGAAAGGCTGAGTCCAAAATGCTGCTCAGCAAACACTGAGCACAGCCCACATGTGCTTGCCTCGCTGGCTCTGAAGGCAGCCGCCCTCCTCCTGGCTCTCAGGTGTCAACAATTTGATGACTAATCACCAAGAGTCCTGTGAAGTTGGTTCAATCCACAGCATATTCCCCTGGGGTGGGAGGGGAAGAAGAAAAGTCTTTAACAGCAATGTCAAAAGAAAAAAAGAGAGAGAGAGAGAGAGAGAGATTGTTTGGTGGTTATCTTGAGCTATAATTTAACTTTTCTCTACAAAGGCAGTGTGCCCTTATACATGTATCTTATATATCTATGTATGTGTGTATATAGGCACATTTCATAGTTTGTGTAATGGTTTTCCCAGTTGATTCCCACAATGACTCTTTATTGGGATAAAAAAGAATCCTTCTATTCCCTTCAGCCGATCCATGCAGCTGTCCCTCCAGATGCTGGCTTGCTTGTTCCCTTTCCCTAAAAGGTCCCTCCACCGCTTGGCTTGGGAATCCTCGTGTCCCGGATTCCAGTGCTACCTCCTCTAGCACGGAGGTCTTTCCTGACTTCTTCCCCCAGAAAGAATCCATCTGAAAGGAAGGCCGCTTTGGCAAGTCATTTGCCAAATGTGTTCCGTATGAGCTGCCTGACTCTCCCTCTGGACTCTGGGGTCTTTGGGCAGAAGGGTGGGTCTTGTTGATATCTGTAACCCCAGGGCTTGGTGCAGCGTCTGGGGCTGGGAGGAGCTCAGAAGGTCCAGCAAAGGATGAAGATGTGAATTGTTCGTGCGGCCTCGTGCTCGTCACTGTCCTCTAAAGCTGATGAGAAGGGGAAACCCTGGCAGCGAGGGTGGGAGTGATGTCACTGGCTGAGTTCCTTGGGCAGCAGAGATGGAGATCAGCGCACAAGATTTTATCTGAGGTGCCCTCAGGATCCACACTTGTGGATGAGAGGCAGGGCAAGGAAGCAGTCCCAGTTCCAGCATGGGTTCAGCCCTCAGCCCATGGGCAGCTCTTGGGCAGCTGGCCTGGGCCAGCTCTGCAGAGTTGTCAGGATTGGGTTGAGATGGTGAATTTGTTTCCTGGGACTGCCAAATAAATGACCACAAACTGGGTGGCTTAAGACGACAGAAACATATTATCTCACAGTTCTGAAAGCCAGAAGTCTGAGATCAAAGTGTGGGCAGGCTCATGCTCCCTCGGAAATCTTAGGGGAGAATCCTTCCTTGCCTCTTCCAGCTTCTGGTATTTGCCAGAAGTCCCAATCATTTATTGGTGTGTAGATGCTTTACTCCAATCTCTGCCACTGTCATCACATGGCCATCTTTCCTCCTGTTTCTCAGTCTCTATATCTTCTCCTCTTCTTATAAGGACACCATCACCCTGAATTAAAGGCCTACCCTACTCCTCATATTAACTAAGTATATTAGTTAAATTCAACCTCATCTTAACTAATAGATATCTGCAATGGTCCTACTTCCAAATATGGTCACATTCTAAGGTGCTGGGCTAGGACTTCCACATATCTTTCTATGGGACACAATTCGACTCGTATTGTGTCTCGACAGTTTGTTGGCCGTTTATGCCCCACATCCATTAGCTATTGCATGCGAATGCACGATGACCTCAGACAAGGACACAATCTGCAGTTGCTGGAGGGGTTGACTCTAGGAGCTGTCTGATGACAGTATTCCTAGCAGATGAGACAACATGCCATATATCCAAGGGGATCTGACAGACGGCATACGATAGAACCTACTACATAAGTTCATTGAGATTTTGCTTTTCCTGTTTGTTTGTTTCCCAAATCTCCTGCTCTAAACAAAATACCTAGAATGCTTATGAAAAATTCAGATTCCTTGGCCCAACCCAGAAATACCAAGCCAGCATCTCTCCAGGGGAGGGCCTGAACAGCTGCATTTTTCACAAGCTGCCGGAAAATGCATCTGCTTGGGGATCTCCAGTTTTCTTGTCAACAGCAAGCTTGATTCTCCCAGCAGGCCTGGGAGCTGATTACCACTCAAGAAGTCAGGGAAGCTGTGAAGCAGAGGAAATCTCCCCATGAAAAAGCCTGGATGGGCACAGTGTCTGGGCACATACAATTCTCATCCATATTTTCAACTGTGTGCCCCAGGTAGGCATGAAATGGAGACAAGAGTTTGTCTCCTTAGCTCCCAAGTGCTCACATGGTGAGAGCTTTCACATTCCAGGGCTTATCCATGTGTATTTTGATAATATGTGGCATGAATGGTTTTTGCTATGTATTGTGTATAACTGTACCAAGTCATCGAACATTTTTCAGTAAATATTTAAGCACCCACTATGAGCCAGTCTCTGGTCTAGATACTTACAGCAGTGAACAAAGCAGCAAAGACCCTGCCCTCTGCCCTCATGGAGCTCACCTTCTCATGGGGGAGTCAGGCAACATAATGAGTAAACAAGGAACTAAATATCTTGTTAGTTAGAGGTGAGCGTTAAGGAAAAAAAAAAAAAAAACACAGGAAAGGGGGATCTGGTGAGTCAGGTGGAAGGGGAGTTTTAGTTATCAATTTCTGCATAACAACCCTAAAATGTGATCATTTAAAACAATGATGATTTATTATTTTTCACAATTCCATAATCTGGGCTTGGCTCAGCTGGGTGGTTCTTCTGTTCTACATGGAGCCTGCTGAGGCTAAACCAGCTAACATGGCATCTCCTTTATCTCTTTTCACATGTCTGGCTCCTCATCTGAGGTGGCTGTAACAGTTGGGACTTCTCAGGCCTCTCTCTTTTTCCAAATGACCTCTCTACCAGGCTAGCTAGGGCTTCCTCAAGCATGGTAGTCTCGGGAGCATCAGGCTTTTTACTTGGCAACTGCTTTCAAGAGGAAGAAAATGGAAACTCTTAAAGGTGAAATGTGGACAGGCATAG
>VSMD01041612.1:0-12912 GCA_008750895.1 Mirza zaza
CAGATAGCAAACTATACTACAAAGCTGTAGTAATTAAAACAATCTGGTATTGGCACAAAAATAGGAATATTGACCAATGGAACAGAACTGAGAATCCTGATATAAAACCATCCTCATATAGCCATCTAATCTTTGACAAAGCAGACAAAAACATATATGGGGGAAAAGAATCCCTTTTCAATAAATGGTGCTGAGAAAACTGGATAGCCACTTGTAGAAGGCTAAAGCAGGACCCACACCTTTCACCTCTCACAAAAATCAACTCACGCTGGATAACAGACTTAAACCTAAGATATGAAACTATTAGAATTCTAGAGGAAAATGTTGGAAACACTCTCCTAGACTTCAGCCTAGGCAAAGAGTTTATGAAGAAGTCCCCAAAGGCAATCAAAGCAGCAACAAAAATAAATAAATGGGACATGATGAAACTAAAAAGCTTCTGCACAGCCAAAGAAGCAGTCATGAAAGTAAACAGACAACCTACAGAGTAGGAGAAAATTTTTGCATCCTACGCATCCTATAAGGGGTTGATAACTAGAATACACTTAGAACTCACGAAAATCAGCAAGAAAAAATCAAATAACCCTATTAAAAAGTGGGCAAAGGACTTGAACTGAAACTTTTCTAAAGAAGACAGAAGAATGGCCAACAAACATATGAAAAAATGCTCATCATCTGTAATCATCAGGGAAATGCAAATCAAAACTACAATGGGATCTCACTTAACTCCACTGAGAATGGCCTTTATCAAAAAGTCTCCAAATAACAAATGCTGGCGTGGATGCGGAGAGAGAGGAACACTCCTACACTGCTGGTGGAACTGAAAACTAGTTCAACCTTTGTGGAAAGCAATATGGAGATACCTTAAAGCGATAGAAGTGAATCTACCATTTGACTCAGCAATCCCATTTCTAGGCATCTACCCAAAAGATCCAGTGACACTCTACAAAAAAGACACCTGCACTCGAATGTTTATAGCAGCACAATTCATAATTGCAAGGCTGTGGAAGCAGCCCAAGTGCCCATCAATCCAAGAATGGATTAATAAAATGTGGTATATGTATACCATGGAGTACTATTCAGCTCTAAGAAACAATGGTGATATAGCACATCTTATATTTTCCTGGTTAGAGCTCCAACCCCTACTACTAAGTGAAGTATCCCAAGAATGGAAAAACCAGCACCACATATACTCACCAGCAAACTGGTATTAACTGAGCAGCACCTAAGTGGACACATAGGTACTACAGTAATATGTTATTGGGCAGGGGGGCGTGGGGTGGGTATATACATACATAATGAGTGAGATATGCACCGTCTGAGGGATGGTCATGCTGGAGACTCAGACTTGTGGGGGGAGGGGGTAAAGGGCATTTATTGATACCTTAAAATCTGTACCCCCATAATATGCCAAAATTAAAAATAAAAAACAATGAGATACCACCTAACCCCAGTGAGAATGGCATATATCAAGAAATCCCAAAACAACAAATGCTGGTTAGGATGTGGAGAGATAGGAACACTCTTACACTGCTGATGGGACTGCTAATTAGTGCAACTTGTGTGGAAAAGAATTTGGAGATACCTCGAACTGCTAGAAATAGAAATACCATTCGACCCAGCAATAGCATTGTTGGGCATCTACCCAAAAGATCATAAGTCTCTCTATTATAAAGACATCTGCACCCGAATGTTTATGGCATCACAATTCACTATTGCACGGTCATGGAAACTACCCAAGTGCCCATCAATTCATGAGTGGATAACTAAAATGTGGTATATGCTCACAATGGAATATTACTCAATTCTAAGAAACGACAGTGAGCTAGCACCGTTTACGCTATCCTGGATTAAGCTTAAGCCCATAATACAAAGTGAGGGGACACAAGATCTGGAAAATGGACTACACATCTACTCGCCATCAAATTGGTACTGACTAAAACTATGGTGCTCAAAAAATGGTAGTGTTCACCAGGGATTTTGTGGGGGAGACCCACATCTTAGGGATGTGGCGAGCATTGTGGGGGGGGGAGGGATTACCTCTAACCCTTTTTAGGGAGAGGCAAAGATATACATTGTAACCAAAATGTCTAAAAAAACATAAATAAATGAATGAATAAAAAAAATTTTCAAAGAAAGAGAATGACAAAATTTATACTGAAATATTACTAAAGATAAAGAGAAACAGTTCAAATTTAGAAAGGTCAATTCAATAAAATATAGCAATCCAAAATGGACATGCACCTAATAATATAGCTTCAAAATATAGAAAGCAAACACTGACAGATCGACAAGAAATAAAAGACATCCCAAAATAACAGTTGGAGATTTCGGCACACCTCTCTCAGTGGATAGAGCCAGCAAACTCAAATAACTAAGAATACAGAAGTTTTGACCAGTACAATTAAAAAGCCTGACTTAATTGATATATATAGGTAGAGGGCATCTATGATAAACACCCACAGCTAACATCATACATAATGGTGAAGGGGTGAAAACTTTCCCCTTAGAATCAGGAATAAGACAAAGATGTTCCTTCTCACCATTTCTTTCTTTCTTTCCTTTCTTTCTTTCTTTCTTTCATTTCTTTCTTTCTTTCTTTCTTTCTTTCTTTCTTTCTTTCTTTCTTTCTTTCTTTCTTTCTTTCCTTTCTTTCTGAGACAGAATCTCTCTCCACTGCCCAGGCTAGAGTGTAGTGGCACTATTCACTGCAACTTCAAACTCCTGAGCTGAAGCAATCCTCGTACCTCAGCCTCCCAAGTAGCTAGGACTATAAGTGCATTAGATCACACCTGGCTAATTTATATCTTTTTAGAGATGGGGTCTCTCTATGTTGCCCAGGCTGGTCTTGTACTCCTAGCCTCAAGTGATCTTTCTGCCTTAGCCTCCCAAAGTGCTGGGGTTACAGGCATGAGCCTCTGCACCTGGCCCTTCTCACCATTTCTGTTCAAAATTGTATTGGAGATTCTAGCCAGAACAATGATCAAAAAAAAAGCATCCAGACTGGAAAAGAAGTTAAACTATCTGTACTCACATATGACATGATCTTGTATATAGAAAACTCTAAGGAATCTATATAAAAAAATTATTAGAGCTAACAAAAAGTTCAAAAGGTTTTAGGATACAATATCCACATATAAAAATCAGTTGCGTTTTTATGCACCAAAAATGAACAATCAAAAAATGAAATAAAGAAAACAATTTCATTTATAATAGGATTAAAAAGAATAAAATATTTAGTAATACATTTAACAAAAGACATGCAAGACTTGTACACTAAGAACTAAAAAGCATCATCAAAAGAAATTAAAACAACCTAAAAAATGGAAAAACCACCCTATGCTCATGGATTAGAAGACTTAATATTGTTAAAATGACAATATTCCCAAAATTTATCTACTTATTAAACGCAATCCCTATCAAAATTCCAATGGCCTATTTTGCAGTAGTTGACAAGCAAATCTTAAATTTTATACGAAAATGCAAGGGACCTCAAATAAAAAAAACAATCTTGAAAAGGAGAAAAACTTTGGAGAACTAAGACTTCCTGATTTAAAACTTACAATGAAACTACAGTAAAGATAGTGAGGTACTATCTTAGGGATAGACATATAGATCAATATAACAAAACTGAGAGTCCAAAAATAAACCTCTGCAACTATGGTCAATTGATCTTTGACAATGGTGTCAAGACAATTCAATGGGGAAAGAATAGTTTTTCTACAAATGCTGCTGCCACAACTGGGTATCACATGCAAAAGAATGAAGTTTGACTCCTACCTTATAACATATAGAAAAATAAACTCAAAATATGTCAAAGGTTTAATTGTAAGAGCAAAATCTGTAAAACTCTTAAAAGAAATATAGGTGTAAATCTCCATAATTCTGGATTAGGGAATGGTTTCTTAGCTATAACACCAAAAGCACATATAACAACAAAAATAACAAAAACAGATAAGCTGTAGTTCATTAAAATGATTTCGTGCTTCACAGAATTCTACCAAGAAAGTAAAATGGCAACAAAAAAATGGGAGAAAAATATTTGAAAATCATATATTTGATAAGAACTTGTATCCAGAACATAAAAAAACTCTTAAAACTAAAAAATAAAGATAATGCCATTTAAAAATGGGCAAATGATTTGAGTGGATATTCTCCAAAAATAATATACAGATGGCCAATAAGTATGTGAAAAGATGCTCAATATCATTAATTATTACAGGAATGCAAATCAAAACCACAATGTGATATTACTTTACACACACTAAAATGGCTATAAATAAAATGACAGACAGTAACATGTTGATGAAGATGTGGAGCAACTAGAATCCTCACACACTGCTGCTAGGAATGTGAAATGGTACGACTGCTTTGGAATTAAAAACATATGGCCACACAGATACCTACACTTTAATATTGATAGCAGCATTATTCATAAAAGCCAAGAAGTGGAGACAACCCAAAAGTCCATCAATTCATGAATGGATAAACAAATGTGGTATATTCATACAACAATATTATCCAGCGATAAAAAGGAATGAAGGAATGATACATGCTACAACATATTAATAGATGAACCTTGAAAGCATTATGCTAAGTGAAAGAAGCCAGACAAAGGCCACATGTTATGTAATTCCATTTACACAAAGTGTACAAAATAGGAAAGTCAATAAAGACAAAAAGTAGATTGAGGTTTTCAGGGGCTAGGGAAAGGAGGAATAGCGAGTGACTGCAAATGGTTCAGTGTTTCTTTTTGTGGTGATAAAAATATTCTGAAATTAGATAGTAGCGATGGTTGCACAACTTTGGGAATATACTATGGCTAAGATATACAATGTAACCCAAAGGTCAAAAAAAGGGAAAAAACAAACAAACAAACTTTTATCGGGTGGTGGGCAAATGGGGAGGGGAGGAGGGGAAGAATTTATACTTACAAAATAGGTGTGATGCGCACCACCTGAGAGAGTAGGACATGCTTGATGTTTTGGTAAGGCGGGGGGCCTGAGGAGGAATGGTAGGGGCAATATATGTAACCCTAACAATATTTGTACCCCCATAATATGAAAAAATTAAAAATTAAAAAAAAAGAAACCACTGAATTGTATCATTTAAAAGGGTGCCTTTTATGGTATGTTAATTATATGTCAATGTTAAAAAAAAGAATAGCTCTATTTATTACAAAGAAAGTGAATCCATAATTTAAAGCTTCCCTGAGCCCAGATGTCTTGTTCAGTAAAGTATTGTTAATATTTAAGAAGAAAATACTAGTAATTTTAAGAGAAGAGAAAAATCCTCTTCTAGAGACTAGAAAAAAGATGCACTTCCAAGTAGTTTTGTGAGGTCGGGGTAACCTCGATACTAAAATCTGTAAGCACAAATAAAAGTTTGATTATAGACAAAATTATGTTATGAACACATAACATAATAAAAAACCTAAATAAATATTTTCAAATCATATCCATCAACATATAAAAAGATAAAAGTCACGAACAGGTAAGTTTATTTCAGAAATGCAAGGTTGATTTAACATTCAAAAATCAATCATTGCAATTTATTACATTAACAGGAAATAAAGGAGAAAAAAACTATATGATTATCTCAATGGATGCAGAAAAATATTTGACAAATATTTAGTATCCATAGAAACAGATAGGAATTTTCTTTATTTTGTACAGAGTTATCACACACATACTAACAACCTTCAGCAAACATAATAATTAATGGTGAGTTATTGAATGCTTTTCCACTGAGATTTAGAATGAGGCAAGGTTATCCATTGAGACCAATTCAATGTAACATGTACTAGAGATGCTAACCAGTGAATCAGGTAAATTTTAAAAAGAAATAAAATTGGCACAGTTATAAAGGAAGAAACAAAATTGTCATTATTCACAAAGAATAGATTATGCGATAAATGAATTTAGCAAGGTCACTGGATAAAAGTCAAAACACAAATATCAATTTTATTTCCATATTCAGGGAACAAATAATTACACAATGAAATTTTAAGAAAACAATGCCATTTACATTATCTTCTAAAAACATCAACCATCAGGAATAATTCTAAGGATACATGCACAAAACCTCCACACAATATTACTGAGAGAAAACATTATCAAGGTTTTTGGATGCTGGTAAAAATCATTTGCTAACTGATGCTATTGCGGTCTGTAAATTTCATTTCATATCTCTCTCATTATTCGCTTTTCCAAAAGTGGAAAAGTAAAACACTAGTACAAGCTTTTATGGCCTTTTGCATCAGCTATTATAATAGTTTTAAAACTATCTTTTTGCCTATACCCTCCCACCCAGGCCTAATTTATCCTACTCACTGTTGCCAGATCAATCTATCTATCACTATCCTGCTCAAAAAGTCTGTATTTCAATATAAAATGGTGACTGGGTAACTATCAGCTATTTTGCATGATTTCAAGGTTTGTCTTCTACTATTCCCGATTCTGATACTCCAACCAAACTAAAGTTATTGCTCTTCTTTGAATATATCCTCTGTTTTTCCATGTCTTGAAAAATGTTTTTCTCCCACATAGCATACCTTTCTCCCATCTCTCTCTGTAAAAGCTTTGGCTAACCTTCAAAACATTACTAATTTATTTATTCCATTCAGGACATGTTTAGAGTAACTTGTAAATGATCAATAAATATTTAGTTGAATATTTCACAAATAATAAGCCACTGGACCCTACTCCCTCCTCCTAGAAAAACAATCCTTTATAGCATATGTGGATTTGCAAAATTCCCTTGAGTTTAAAGGCTCAAGTTATATTTGACATCTTTGGAAAGCCAGGTGATGAAGGATAAGCTTATGTCATTAGAGAGAGTGAAGTACTCATCATATTTCATATTATATGGATCAACTCAAATCAGAGCCAGATGGCATGAAGTTTTCCATATGGATGAGGACTAGTGTAAGAAACTAGCAAACTTATAAAGTTAGAAAAGATCCAAGAGAGACTTAATTACAAGACCACAATATTAGTTCCCAAATATGTGAATCCCAAAGAACCCCAGCTCTAAAAAAATGAGGAAACCATTTCCAGAGAATATTTGCAAAGTAAGTATCAGACATAACAGATTTCACAAAGGTCTGACCCACTCACATAACTCAATGGCACAAGATAACAGTATTTAACTTGGAATAATGTTAAAAGACACTTTTGATTTTGTGTAGCACAAATCATCTCTTATCTCTAAGGAGAGAAGCACAGATGTCCAGCTTATTAGCATAAAACAAGAATTGCTTCAAGATTCATATAACATTGGTGATTCTTTTAATTCTACTCAGCCTAACATATTTCAAGTTGGAGTATAGCCAGAGGATTCTTTGCTAGTAACACATCTTTATTAATTTATGTTTTAGTTTTTGAATAAAAATTTTGACACCTACAAAAGAGTCAAAAGAGTAACACAATGAATAGGTACATATATTTCATCTAGATTTACCAATTAATAGTATTTTACCACCTTCTGTTATTAACATTGAACTTGGCTAAAAGTATAAAACAATAACAAAAACTAAATTAAAAGTGAATTATAATTATGTGACCAATGACATGACAATGTCAACAACTCCGGAATTTTCTGAAGACATATATTAGTCAGCGATCCATGGTAAGGAAGGGCTCTGAGCTTACACATTTTTGAAAGCATTCTGTAAACTGTCAGTTTTAAAAAATACAATTTTGGAAATGTGCTGATATCTTCCTCCAGCTCAGTACAAATTCATACACAATGAATGATATAGCACAGTGGGAAACAAACAAAATGAACACAAAAAAACACCACACCATACCACAATTATTTATTTATACTCCAGATTGTCCCACAAAGGATTTAAAGTTGTGTTCAAAAAGACATGCTGTACAAAAGGATAAAAATGAACATGTGAATGAGTTGGTACAAGGAGAGAAAAACAGGGGTAATATTGGAATTACAGAGCATTGGCTCCTAAAAGTTGCAACAACTCAGCTGTTTTGCTTTCTAGTAGATAAACAAAAAGTAAACATGATAATGAACATAATTCATAGAGTCCATAAGATTAAAAAAGCAAAGTTTGTTCTAGACAACTTGATTGCTTGAGATATATAAATCTGAGAGCAGTTTTCTCTGTGGGTTCTAAAAGAGAGGATACTGTGGGAAGCAATAGAGGAAGTTTATGATAAGATGTGACCATGAGCTTTATTTGATTTCAGTCAACACCCTCAGGCTTAGTCAATGGCCTAGTGCCCAAATTTCATTTAGTAAAAACAATTCCTCTACTTAATGGTTATTAGGCACTAAATAAAGCAATTCAAATCTTCAGCTCTCATAATCTTATACCCTGACTCTAAGATTAAATATTCAGAAAATTCAGAGCAGACACATAGACAAAGGTACATGAATGGATTGGGTTGGAGACAGAAGGTAGGGGGAGATGGGAAATTCATCAATGAGGTGCAAAGATTTTTCTCAGCAACAACATTGATTTTACGTCAAAGTACGTTGAAACATTCTAAATCTCCAAAGAGAAAGAGTACAGAAAACTTTGTACTCCTTTTTCTATTACCTTACCCAGTCAGGTAATAGATAATCTATACTCTCTCCATAATAACAAGTCAAATATAATATTTGATAGGAATGTAGGAAAACATATCTTGGCATTACAATTATTGCATCTATATTTGTACACAACGGGTGTAGCTAAAGTTGGAAATTTCCTAAAGGAAAATTTGACAATCTTTATTATCTCTTGTGACTTCCATTACTGAATATGATAGGACAAAGAGATCTGGTTTATACATTCTTGACAATGAATGCTGTTGGGTTTGTTCCAGGTGGAAACTCGAAAAGTATGTATAGGATGGAATGTGGTTAATGGAAAAGTTAGGCTTGTAAAATAATAGCTGCAGGAGTCTGGAGAGTCCCCAGACTTTGTAAATCTAACAGACAGCTGCAGCCATTCCTATCCCCCTTGATAAGGATGAAGCTACCCCTCCTTTATCTCTGCAGAATCAAACCAGCTCAGCGATCCCAGAAATTGGTTGTTTTTAAAAAAACATATATTATTGCAGTGACTGTTCTGGCCCAGGTACTCAATCCCCCTGGAGAAATTCTCTATAAAACCCAAGACTTTCCCCTCCTTCAGTATGGATGCTTTTTTGACTCCACCCATTTGTACCCAGATGCTCAAAATAAAATAGCATTTTGCCTCTAGTTAGTGGAAACATTTCAGGCATCCTCAAACTACGTCCCACCTGCGGGCCACACGCAGGTGTTTTTGCCCGTTTGTTTTTTTTTACTTCAAAATAAGATATGTGCAGTGTGCATAGGAATTTGTTCATAGTTTTTTAAAACTATAGTCCGGCCCTCCAACGGTCTGAGGGACAGTAAACTGGCCCCCTGTTTAAAAAGTTTGAGGACCCCTGCATTAGATACCTGTCTAGCCTTATTTCAGAGGGAAGGGAGAAGATGGGAAATATAGGTAATTCTGTTGAGAGGAAATTAAGGATTATTATGGAGAATGAATCGATCTGGGAGAACAGAGATTAACTTGTTAATGGTTTGCATTGGAAATTGAATAAACCTGAGAGACAGACATTATCTTGTGAAAGAGTCTATTCAAGTGTGGTTACATTCTTTTCTGCAATGGATAATGAGAAAACAGGGAGGGGAAGGAAAAACAATTGTTCTCTTTGGTGTGTCCATCCAGTCTTTACATGGATGGGGGACAGTCTCTTCCACCTTCTGTTGATCTCTAAGGGCCTTTAATTCAAAAATACTCATTATAACAGGGAACCATAGTTTGGGGTAAAGTTTCCTGTGCTCCTTCAAAGCCAAGCTATTTGGCATGAGCAACTGGAAGAATAGAATTATCAATATCATTTACCAGTAACGGGAAGACTATTGCTGGAGGAGCAGATCCCGGGTTGGGGATGTGGATAGGGACATATTAAGTTTGACGTGTGTATCAGGGTTCCAAAGGAAAACAGATGGTACAGTTGAATTAGGTTAATTTGGGTACAGGTATAATAATGGAACTATTTACAAAGGTATAAAGACGGGAAAAACACAAAAGATAGTGTATAAACCCTTGGCTAAAATCTGTTGGACTTTTTACAACCCGCAGGCCTGACAGGATAATGAAACAGAAGGGCTGTGTGGGACTGTGCAAAGGGCTGAGAAAGGGGCTGAAACCTTTCTGAGAAATGTAGGCAGTACTCAGCAACACTGCAGGGAGGGAATCAAGGGAATAAATACTCCATTGTCATCTCCTCCTTCTTGTTTATTCTCCCATTGGTCTTTCCCATTGTCTAAATCCAACAGGAAGCCAAAGAACAAATGAGCCCTTTAATATAATTCATGGAGTTCAGCCTTTCATAGCACAGAGCAGGATAAAGAAGGGTAGAGGATAGATTGGGAGGAGTAAATGAAAGATATCCAATACATCCAAGAGAAGATGTTGCACTGGTTAAGGGTTTGACGTGTCTTTTAAGAGAAAGATGCCAAACTCAATTGAGAAAGATTTTGCTGAAGCCCTGTGCCTTGGGACTGGTTGAACTGATATATGACTTTGAGTAGAGGAAGAATTCAGAAATTGTAACTCCATATAAATACTATTATTGACTCTAGAATCACTGACATTTCTTGCTATATTAAGAAGTAGGGGCACGCCCAGAAGATGGCGGATGAGAAACACCGCCAGACAGAGTGTCTCTGAAGAAAAGACAGATTCTAGCAGAAATTAGAAGAAAGAAGCAAGAAGACGAGCCTACATCGGATGAGGGCGGGCAGGAGGAGTACCTGAGACGACGGGAGACTCCACGGGAGGAGGTCGAGGAGGAGAACTGGAAGCTGGTATCCCCGGAGCAGTCGGGAGACCAGCGGGAAGGGTAGGTGGATCTGCCGCTTCCCCATCCTGCATCCCAGACTGCTGCTGGGCTCCCCAGCAAGCAGAGAGACCTGCGGACACCAGCCCAGCGACAACCGCCGCCGGTGAGCGGTAAGCCAGTAGCGGACGCGGCACCAGGCTCCCAACTCCCTCGGGGCACCTCCGTGTGCACAGACCCGAGCCGCGCGGCAGACGCCATATTGCCTCCTCCTCCCCTCCCCCGACCCTACCCGCGGCTGCCCAGAGAGACAGAGAGACAATATAGCCACCAGCGGGAGGCACCTACAGGGAACGGGATGTTCCCTTTTGGGGCCCTACAGCTGACTAAGGGGAACTCAGACTGTGAGCTCTCTGCCCGCCAGCCCTCCCAGGTGCTGCTGGCAAGTTGATCCCAGGAGAACCGGGCAGAGCCTGAGGTTGAGAGACATAGACCTAGCTTGGGCTCCCTGTGGGTGAATTGGGACAAGCACTCGTCTCGCTGGTGGGGACAAAGATTGAACTCTGGGACCCAGAGGTCAGACCTGCAGACCACATCTCGTGCACCGAGGCCACGCATTGCCCGGGGCACAGAAGGGATATATGTGAACAGCCTGCTGAGGTGTGTGTGCCTTCAGGGGCAGATCAGCGTCCTAGAGGGCAACCCTCCCCTCAAAGGGAGGCCGTGCAACCAGCCCAGGTGGCGTTCCTGCGGCAGGGAACCTCCCGGCCAGCATCACAGCCAGGGGAGGCCTGGGGGAGTGTGGTCTGGCCTGCTGACAGAGGCTCAGGAGTAGCCGCGGAGTTGGGGACGGTGGAAGAAGCCAGGCCCACTCCAGACTGAGGGTCTTAGACAGACCCACCCCCACACGCAGACTCTCTGACTAAACGGGGCCATTCCAGCCCTTCCCTGTCAGCTTTGCCTGGAAGCAGAGAACAGAACTTTGACCCCTGCTGACGACATTGGTGGTGCCTGAGGGCGGGCTTACCCAACTCAGCTCCGCCCGGACTCTCTCCTAGACCAGCCCTCACTGAAGGGGAGAAAAGGAAACACCTGGAAATCCCAGGGCCCCACCCACCACCTGAGGCACTAGAGTTTTCTTTTCAGGAACAAGAGCTGACAACAGGACACAAAAACAACAGCGTAGCCTGTTCCTCCAAGCAAGCGCCACCTACTGACAGGGAGAGCATCCTGGACACCCTTTTCACGACACCTACTGACTCATTATACAGGGAGTGGTCGAATCTCACCCACAGACACCACCTACCGGCTCAGAAACTAAACAAGGAATGTGAATACACAAACAAAAACCTAAAGAAAAGAAACAAAAACTGATTGACATGGGAAGAAATCAGCGAAGGAACTCAGGAAATCGTAAGAACCAATCAGAAGACACACCCCCAAAGAGGAGCCCCACCCCCTAGAAACGGACACCAACCAAAATCAGGCAACCAAAATGACAGAACAGGAATTTCGTATGTGGATGATAAGAACACTCACTGACCTGCAAGAACAACTCAATAAACAGCACAAAGAAACCACAAAAAGCATCCAGGATCTAGAAAAAAAGTTCACTAAAGAAATAGACACAATGAAGAAAAGTTTAACCGAACTCCTGGAAATGAAGAATCAAGTCAGGGAACTACAAAATACAGTGGAAAGTCTCAAGAACAGGGTAGACCAAACAGAAGAAAGAATCTCAGAGATTGAAGATAACACCCTCCAATTAAATAAATCAGTCACAGAAATAGAGCAGAGAAACAAGAGAAAAGAGCAAAGCCTACAAGAGCTGTGGGATTATGTGAAGAAACCTAATGTGAGGGGCATAGGGTTACCAGAAGGGGAAGAAGACAACACTCACGGGTTGGACAAGCTATTTGAAGATATAATAGAGGAGAATTTCCCAGGCCTTGCTCAAAATCTCAATATACAAGTTCAAGAAGCTCAGAGGACCCCTGGGAGATTCAATGCAAATAGGAAGACGTCACGACATGCAGTCATCAGACTGACCAAAATATCAACTAAAGAGGCCCTTCTAAGAGCTGTAAGA
>VSMD01041618.1:0-20597 GCA_008750895.1 Mirza zaza
TATTAAAAAAGAATTTGAATAACTCTGCCTTTTAGTAAAGGAATTTAATAATCTGTTTATAGTTATTGTGATTACTCACATATTGGAATGTATTTTGTGTTTTTTTATATACCCTATACTTTATTATTAACTGGGTTTTTTTTTTTTTGCCTTTTCCTAGAAAAGTGCCTGGCACATAGGAACCCTCAATAATAAGTGTTAGCTGTTCTTATAAGCTATCATTTGTGGGCAGCAACCATGTAGCTATAGATTTATTTATTCATCAAATACTTATTGATTACCTGTTATTCATATTTATAGTTTTGCTCTATGGCTAGCACAGCGCCTAACAGATGAGGATGAAGCTCAGTAAATATTTTCTGAGTTGCGTAGACTATGCAGAGATCGATGTGTTTGGCAAAGGCTGGGGGGAATGGTGTGCACAGGCTTGGGGTCATACTCACTCGGGTTTGACCTGGTTTTGTCACATCCCAGCTATTTGATCTTGGGTGATTACTTTACATCTTTGAGCCTTCATTTCCTCATCTGTGAAATGGGGATGATAGCATCTTTTGTCCAGAGTTGTTTAGGGGAGACGTGAAAGATAATTACGAAAGTAACAATCAGAATTGCTGGTATAGGGAATAAACTCAGCACATGTGAACTATTGTTTTTGTTAGTGAACTGCTTAAGGAAACACTCTGCTGACCCTGCACATCAATATTAAAACACCATCCTTGTCTGCCCAGGGGATAAACTTATAGTGAAAAATGAAACTGGTCCCTTTTCTGTGTGTCTGCCATAAATTATTGCTGCCCTATTACAGCAGGGGACATTTTTTCCTCATATGGTAGAACCAAGGAAAAGAACCAAAGGTGTACTTTCTACTTCCTTTCAATGACACAGAAATAGATTTTGTCTCCAGAGTCTCTTAAGGCTGTTGTTCATTCTAGCACTCCTTTAAATATTTTAATGAAACATTTTTGTCTCAGTCACACGCCTCTCCAGCAATTCAGAGGAAATATGAGTAGCTTCAAAAAAATAGGTAAGACAATTACCTAAAACAAGGAAGCAAACATCTTTTCTGAGTTTAAAATTCACTTTCTCCACATTTTAACAGCTTTTGCACGACTCCTTGTTGCTGCTGGGCTGGCTTACACCCACGTGTGTGTGTCCTACCGTTTTAGAATTTCGCCTGCCTGCGGACTTCTCGAAGGAAAGCTGAAGAGTACAGTGGGTTTATGCCTGGTGTTGTGCCTTCCTGGCATCCGTGGATGCTCAGCAAGTTTCAAGTAATGGTGTTTGACCTGTACTCATTGTGACGTTACCCATATCAATTACTTCTTCTTAAGAATGATGGGCCAGAATACGTGTCCATAGGATCGAGGGGTGCAGGATTTTGTGGCTGGGGGAACAAAGCCACCAGTTGTTATTCCAGACCTGTGCACCTCCTCACCAGCATACTTGTGTGCTGGAGTTGAATGAATGACTAGGATCAGCTACAGCTGGGAGCAACTTAGAAATGATCCCTACCTAACAGAGAATCATGTCTAATAGACATGAATCATGAATAGATTTGTGTCTTAATAAAACTGTTCCTCGTTGTGTGTTAACAGAAGAATTCAACCTTAGGGATTATGATTGGTTTGGGGAGAGTTATTTTAGTCTGCTCTTTCCTATTTTCCAAGCACACCTGGTCAGTCACCTCTGACACTGTGGATGGCTGTTCCAGTGATTTCAGTTGTTGTAGAAATCTAGTGCAGTACCAGCATGACAAAACCCATCCTCAGCTCTTGGTACTGCTCTTGGTGGCTCTAGCAGCTGCTCATTTGGACCAAATTGTCCAAACAATTTAACTTCTTTTCTTCATTTTTTGTAGTTTCCTTTTAGGTGTAGACAACTCTCCTAATTCAGATGGCTCAAAGCATTTTTTTTTTCATTTTTATTTTATTTCAAGATAATATGAAAGTACAAACATTTTGGTTGCATTGCATATCTTTACCTATCCCTAGCGAGGGTTAGAAAAATACTTTTTTGCAGTTGTCCCAAATAACCAGGTAGTTCTCTAAACTGGCAATCCTGAATTTTTATTTTTAATCAATATTTTTTTTAATAGGTAGCGATGCATATGATACTTACTTTTAAAAATATAAAAAAGATGTACTATGTAAAGTCTTTCTTACACTTCATTCTCAGGCCACCTAGTTATGCATTCTTCCAGAGCAAAGACATACTCACTCTAGTATTAAAAATACATACATTTTCTGCTGCCTGCTTTTTTCACTTAATATTACCTGGAGATCATTACAGATTGGTGCATATAGGGCTACCATGTGCTTTTTAACAGCTTTTAAATGCCATTACACATTTATTATAAGGTATGAACTGTAATTTAACAATCAGTTCCCAGTTTATAGACATATATGTTATTTCCAGGCTTTCACTATTTAAAATAATGCTGCAGTGAATGTCACTCTACACATTATTTCTCACAAGTGTAAGTATAATTTCCTAGAATTGGACAGTGCATTTTGAAATTTTGATATGTGTACCTATTTGCCCTTCATAGAAAATGATATTTCCATAAGTAATTATGAGAGTTTCTGATTTCCTGCACTCTCTCCAACACACATTTATCAAACTTTTGATCTTTGCCAATCTGATAGGTGAAAATAGTATCTTATTGTGGTTTTGACTTGCATTTTCTCATTGTGAATAAGATTGAGCATCCTTGAATATGTTTAAATGCTATTTGTATTTCCTTATCTGTGAACTGTTTAGGCCTGTTATGCATTTTTCTGTTGGGTAATTGATTTCTATTATGGGTTTATAGGAACACCTTACATAGGAAATACAGGAAATAAAAGAAAACAGCCATTTTACTGCAATTTTTATTTTACTGCAGTTTTCCCCTAGTCTGTAGTATGACATTTAAATATAATTTTCCTTCAATTTGTAGTATGACTTTTGGCTTTGTTTATTGTGGTTTCATGTATGTACATAGATACTTACTGTTTCACAAAAACCTTTTACATCTTTTAGAAAGACTTTCTGACTTTGAAATTTAAAAAAAAAAATTCTCCCTTATTTTGTTTTCATATGATTACAGTTTCCTTTTTCAGAAATTAACAATTTGATACCTTGAGAACTTGTTCTTTTTTCTTTTCTTTTCTTTCCTTTTTTTTTTTTTTTTTTTTTTGAGACAGAGCCCTGCTCTGTTGCCCAGGCTGAAGTGCAGTGGTGCAATCATAGCTCACTGTAGCCTCAAACTTCTGGGCTCAAGTGATTCTCCTGCCTCAGCTTCCCTGGTGGCTAGAACTACAGGTGCGCATCAACATACCTGGCTAATTTTTTTATTTTTTGTAGAGATAGGGTCTCTTGCCCTAGCTGGTCTCAAACTCCAGGACTCTACTGATCCTCCTGCCTAGGCCTCCCAAAATGCTGAGATTACAGGTGTGAGCTTCTGCACCCAGCCTAGAACTTAATGTAAGGCATGAGATCCTTATGTTGATATTGTTGGCTAACTTTTTTCCCCCCGCAGATTACTACTTAATTTTCTCAGTAGTTTTTATTGAATAACCATCTTTTCCCCACTGATATGCCAATGTATTTCTTTTTTTTAAATCATAGCCAGAATTTCCAAAAATAATTGCGTCTATTTCTGAGCTTTCAGTTCCATTATGATTACTGATGCTCCATATATCTATACCAAGTGGTTTCAGTGAATGTGGCTTTATAATTTATTGTCCAATGATTTTAGTTTTCCATGTGACCTTTAGAGTCACCTTGCCTAGTTCTAAAAAGCAAACAAGTTGGTATTTTCATTATGATCAAAATACTAAAATATTCCTAAAATAAACTACTAAAATAAATAGTAGCAATAATAGACATTATCATCTTGTTCCTGACTTTAATTGGAATTTACTTAGTCTTTCTCCATTTACCATAATGTATTTTCAGTTATGTTATAAATATATAGGGACAGTTATGGAGATGATCTTATGGTTTTCTTCTTTGATGCGCCTAATATAGTGAGTTACAGCAACAGATTTTCTAGCATTTGGAACATTCTTGCATTTAAACTCTTATTTTTATAAATGAGATTGGTCAGTAGTTTTTTTTTTTTATTTGTTCTGTCCTTCTGACTGCTACATGGTAATTAACTGTCCTTACAGGCGGGTTAGAATTCAGCCCAATGGCCTTCATGCTTCTTGGGGGTGGCTCTTTGACGTTTTTCACTGTTCCTTCTGTTTAGATTTTTTTTTCTCTTACCTTGGTCACTTTAATAATTCATATTTTTCTAGAAAGTTGTCTATTTCAATCCAGGTTTCTGGATTTCTTTACCTAAATTTGAGCAAAATCTTTTAATGTCTTCTATATCTGTCATTATTTTCCCTTTCTCTGGTCTTATTTTATATATTTCTACTTTCATTTTCTCTCTTTCCCTTTTTTTTTTTTTTTTGGTTAGGTTAAATGATTACTTATTTTATTGTTTTCTGTTTTTCAGAGAATAAGCTTTTAGATTTACTAGTTCTAATATTTATCTTTTTCTAATTCCTAAATATCTATTTTTTTCATTCATAAATAAATGTTAATTCCTTTCCTTCTTCTGCTTTGGGTTTATGGTATTGTTATTCATGCTTCTTGGGACAATTTTATTCTTTGTTTTATAAATGTAAATACTTACAGTTATGACTTTAGTTCTGAAGCTTGTTTTAGCTGTATTATGTAGGTCTGATATGCAGTGTTTTCATTATCCTTATTTTCTCAGCATACATTAATTTTGTTTTTTATATCTTTTTTCCCAGGAGTGTTTAATAAAGTTTAAAAGTTTATAGGTGTTAGCATTTTTTAAATTTTCTTTGTATTTTCTTCATTGAATGGGATTGTAAACAGAGAATATTGTCTGTTGTATTTCTACTTTTAAAATTTACTGAGATTTTCTTTGCACTGTTTACAGCTAATATATAGTCCTTCTGTGCCTGCTATAGGAATACTTTAATAGAATGTGACTCCTTTGTTTTCATATATTTTCCCCATACCTTGCAATTATTATTTATATCTTAGAGAATGTTATTTTGTTCTTTATCCAATAAATCTGATATAGGCAGAGAGAGAAGCAATGACTCCTGCTCTGAATATTGTTTTGTCTGCTTTTCCTTGAATATCCTCTAGATTTGCTTTATTAATTTTATTACTGCTGCTTGGCACATAGCTACTCATGGCTGCCAACTCAAACTTTGTCTATTGTACCCTTTACCATTATAAATAGTCCTTTGTCTTGTTTAATGGTTTTTGTACTGATTTCAACTTTCTCTGATTGAAATTAGGGATATATCTTTTATACAGCTTATAATTGAATTTTTATCCAATCTGAGGGCTTATCCCTTTATTATGTGAATTCAGCCTGTTTACATGTATTGATAATGACATATATGTTTGTTATTATTTTTGTTACATGTTCTTTTTTCTATTTTTCATTGCTTAATTTCCTTTTTTACGTGTCACTTAATGGTCTGTGGTTTTTTGTTTGTTTGTTTGCTTTGTGGGAGATGTGCTATATCTTTAGTTTTTTAGTAATTACCTTTATAATGATAATAATCCTCTGGGTTTATTTTATTTTAATTAAAGATTATCTACTTATTCTCCAACATAAGTGATACTAAATATCCACTTCTTCCCAACTCCCCTGCGTCTCTTTGCAAACCTCCTTTCCACCATCCAGTTTTAGTTGATATCATCACTTTACTTAGGTTTTCTTGGTACTTACAGTTATACCTTTTAATATACTTGACTTATACCCTTATTAGAAATATACATTATTTATTCACTTTAAAGATATTTTGACATTGAGTATGCTAGCTAAGAAATCAATATGCATATATCTACCACATTATCTTCCTTTTCACCTGATAACTTTTGCTGGTTATGTCTTTCTATTTTGGCATGGTAAATACCATGTTTCCCTGAAAATAAGACCTACCCATGAAGTAAGCCCTAGCAGGATTTCCAAGCATTTGCGCAATATAAACCCTACCCCCAAAATAAGACCTAGTGATGGGCGTGGCTACACAGCATATCTGCACAACCCATGCATTTCGTTGCAGAGCGGTAAAGAAGACGAGCAGGTTACATGGATAAGAGCTGTACATTTAATGAGAGCTCTGTTGCTCGACATGAGAGATTGGGGCCAATGGTTCTAAAGGAAATAGAGTCGCAAGTAATTCAGGATGGAATTCGGGGTTTGGAGAGTTATGATAATGTTCCAGAAGAAGATGACTTAACTATATTTGAATAAATGTAGATTGTTGTACCGTACTTTAAAAAAAAACACATCCCCTGAAAATAAGCCCTAGGGTGTCTTCTTGAGGAAAAATAAATATAAGACCCTGTCTTATTTTCGGGGAAACACAGTAGTAGTACATTCCTTACTGTTATCATCATTCAATAGGTATTTCAGTCTTGGTTGTACAGTTAATTCAATACTCACTGACATTTCTTTGGCCTACTTTCTCTCCCAACTCTTGGTTGGCTGATGTCTTCCCTGTAGTGGTAGCCTCAATCAAAATTCAGAAAACATAGATTGTGCATGTTTAAAAACATTTGCCTCGACTTTTTACTCGAATGACAGTTTGGCTGGGTATAAACTTTTGGGTCATACATTGTTTCTCTAGGATATTACAGCATAGCTAATGTGTCTCCAAAACTAATGTGCCTTATGAATGTATAGAATTGAACCTTCTTTCTGAAAAGCTTTATTAAATTATGTATTTGTAATTACATATTTGAATACTTGTCTCTTCCATTTATATATGTCTTTTATTCAGGAAATCAATTATCTTTTTTATTTGTTTTCCATACCAGTTTCTTGCTAATCCTTTAAAATTCCTTGTCCATTTCTGTTTCATTCTGTTCATTTTTCTCAGTCCTCCATGGTGCTCAGTGTGTTTTCAATAATGTCTATTATCTTCGGTCTTCTAGTGTGATCTTCATTGTTTTCTTTTACTTCTACCACATTGTGTTTTCATATCTTATTTTGTTATATCTTCTGCCAGTCCTTATCTCTTTTCTTTGAGTTCTTGTTTTAAAGAGTTGTCTCATTAAATTCTTTGATTTAAGAATTATATGTCTTGTCACAGCTTTCATCTGTTTCCCAGCATATTTTTCCTAAGAAGTGGCCTTCATCTATCTCCCATTCCTTTCCCCACTTATTTCCTAGTTTCCTTGTATAGATCTTAGACTGGTTCCCTTTTTTATCATTTGTCTTAGTTGAAGTTTTCTTGGACCAACTATTTTCAGGATTTTTACGTGAGGAAAATACCAGGAAAATACCAGAACCTTCTAGACCAGCAAGAAATCTCTTTGGCTCAGAGAGGTGCTTCTGATGGTGGGGGTGGAGGGGTAGTTATAAGACTCTTATTGAAATGCAAATTTGCGTGTGTGCGTGCAAATAATTTTAGGCCCTCCATTCCCAAGCCGACAGAGATGAGTGGCTTTGGGGCTGCTCATGGTTCACTCTCTCCTTTGCCCTATCTTATTTCTAGAGTGTGCCTACTGAAATGGCTTGCCAGTGCCACTTCCCTGCTCCCTCGTGGGTCTAGGTCCAGGAGCACTCCTGCTGCCATCATACACACCCTTTCCCATTATTCTGAACAAGGGTCGATGGATTTTCTTTGCAGAAGAGCCAGTGCTTCCTACTTTGGAGAAGAGTGCTGTGCAGGCTTTGTCTGAGGTCTGTAGCCCCAGATATTCCCAGCATCTTACCCAGACCCTGTCTTGGATATTCCCAGGCATTGAGCAATCCTGCCTCATTTATTAAAGTTCAAGATTATAGAAATCTAGTTTTACCAAAGCAAATTAGTTTATATTTCTGGTTTTCTTTTTCCTTTTCATTTTGAAATCTTGAATGATTTCCAAGAGAACAGAGATATTTTTATCCCACCATCTTAAAATCAGAATTTCTTCTTGAACTTAACTTTATTTTGAAAATTGGGTTTGTTTTTTCTTTAATTTAAAAAACTAAAACAAGCCACCTGCTCTCTGCTGTGCTTTAGTAAGACCACTTTCATTTCCAAGAAACTACCATATCCTTACTTAAGAAAATTACATTTGGAAGAACTTTGTTTTTTTTGGAAAGGATCATATGCTATTTTAAATTTCTTTGATATTTATCTTGAAGTAGTCCTCATTTGCTTCTCACACTTGTGCCTAGAGACCAGTTCTCCCAACTATCATACTGTTTCTCTTTGATCACTTTCCACATGTCAGGTGAGGCTTCTTTCTAGTGGGTACTGTAAGCTTTGAGAACCCAGCATTCAGAATATATTTTATTCCCATGCTGATAAATGAGGTGTACCATTGGAGAGGAACTTCTGCACTTCTCTTTTTATTTTAGTTTGTAATATTTTTCTTTAATAATCATTAAGATGATTATCTCATTTATAGACTCACATAGAACTTTCATAATGAGCTGCTGACAAGGTGTGTCTCCATCTTTTGCTTGAGCAATTGGCTGATCCCTGCAATGGTATTTGTCATTCTGGCATTATCTTTGGCCTTTTCAGTACCAAGATATCTAAGACATAGTCCCTGTCCTTGAACCTTTGAGCCCATGGTCCAGTGAAGGTATACACAAAGACATGTGAAAAGAAAATTGCCAGAGTACCTAATGCCATACTAAAGTAATGACCAAAATACTATAGAAGCAGTTACCTCCCTTTCAAAAGGAGAAGATCTGTGCAGAGAAGCAGGCACCTGAGCAGAGATTTAAAGCTTAGTGGGAATTTTCCAGATGGTGAAGGTCATGAGATAGACGCTGAATAGCATGGACAAAGACATAGAGATATGAAGAGAAGGGAAGTGAGAGAATGTCAACAGTGTGGAGTGGGGAAAGCATAGGGAGGTCCAGAATGGAGTGGCGGATGAGATGTAGGGTTTGACTCCATAGTAAAGGCTCTGCAGAGGTACGTGTTAAACCTGGGGGTTATGTCATGGGCCCTGAGAGGTGACATCTGCCATCAGTTTATGAGACTTGGCTGTCAGTGAACTGTGCTTGGTAGCTTCCATAGGAAGGACTTTGCCTGGGGACTGAGATGAGGGAGGTTCTTGGCCGCAGGTTGGTTGAGGTTCTAGCATAACTTCAAACTGGGTGAGGGACCCAAGGCACCAGAATCTGCCTGGCCTGGAGCAGTAGGAATAGGATGAAAGTACTTAAAGCAGTCTAAAGTTTCAAAGTAAAACTTGGATAGAAATGATTTGTCCTTTCTTATACTCCATGCCACCTCCAGTCTGCATATCGTTTCCATGGCGAATTTAGGAATAGCAAATCAGGGTATTCACAATCCTAAGTAAAAGTTAGCACCTTAGCCTTAGAAAGGTAAGCAAACAACCTCCTTATAAAATCTAACATCATAAAATAAATTACTTAAAGAGGCGGCCATTCGTTTTATAAAATGACTCATTATTTTATAATATTAATTGTAGATTTCCATTCAATAATGAACTCCATTTTTTATGCGTAAGGCATACCTCAATTTTCTAAAACTAGAGATGCCATTTTTCAGAAGCATACCTATTATATAAAAATGAAGGTTATTTATGAGTATATGATTAACATCATGTATTTTTAATAAACCCAGTTCTTCTTTTAGTTAATTTAAGGGCCGGAAGAAAGGCAAGAAGCCAACATTTTCTCTTTTAACCTTTGGTAACCACACACACAACGATTTTCATGGTGTTCAGCCATAATTTAAATGCCTGAGTCAATGATAAATATTATCAATATCTTCATTTTTCCCTTCACCAGATACTGTTAATATATTATAATGAATTCAATGAATGATCTGGGAACAAATTTGCATTTCAATAAGAGTCTTATGAAAGAAAACCAATTTATGAGCTCATTGTAGGTGTGACATACTAGGTTTCATTTTAGATTGTGGTTAGAGTAAGTATTCACTTTAGAAAATTCACATAGACGAGTCCACATTAATCCTTGATGCATTTCAGCAGATAATTAACTATAATATCCGGTGAGGACTAAAGCAGTTCAGCTGCAGGAGCCAATGTCTGGGCTGGTGTTTGCAGGTGCCAACGGTCTTTCATATCACCTGTGTGAGAGGTGAATGGGCACTCAGCTTGATTTCTCTTTCACTTTTGAATATCAGATCCAATTATAAGTCCAGTAGCCATTTTTATGGACTCAGCCTGCTGAAGTCAAATGAATCTACATGAAAATGAGTGTTTCTAGTAGAGGACACAACTTCTGACTGTGTGGGGGACAGAGAGCTTTCATCATCTTAGATATTCTAGAATAGGGCTCTTCAGACTTTAATGGGCATAATATTCCCCTGTTGATAAGCTACTCTCACATAGTCTGATTCAGTAGGTCTGGGTGGAGACTCTGTGCCTTTCTTACAGGCTTGCACATCTGAGAGCGGCTCAGCGTGGTGTCAGAATCCCAGGCCCCAACCTAGACCTACTGAATCAGAATCTGCATTTTAACAAGACCCCTGGTGATTCATTTTCCATTAAAGTTTGGTAAATACTTCTCAAAATTGCTGTTCCCCAAAGCTCAGTTTAAGCATCAATAGAGAGACTTAAGATGGGTTTAAAGGGCATGTAGGGAAACATTTTTATTTTAACAATTACTATGTTTATTCTTATTATTAGCTTCCTTTTATGGCAGGTGGTATTGGTTTCCCATTTATGGTAATAATTTAAAATTTCTTTTTCAAAATAAACTTACTTAACTAAAAGCCTGAGTTGATTGATAATGAATGTTAAATAAATATAAGTTTAGTTGGTGCGTGGCTGTCACAAAAACTATAAAAGACAAATGTATATAAATGTATATAAAACTATAAAAGACAAATGTATATAAAAGTGACTTCAGTTAGCAATGGTGCCTAAGAGTCTGGCCTCTGGGGGCAGACACCCGGGGTTTGAATGCCAGCTGCTTCACTAATTCACTATGCGACCTTGGGCTAGTTTCTTAGCCTGTTTGTGCCTCAGTTTTCTCATCTGAAAAATGGAAATAATACTAATAATAGTATCTGTTTCACTGGGGTGTTGTGGTGCTTACATGGGTTCTATATGAAAAATTTTAAAAGCAGTGCCTGACACATATTGAGGGCTGTGTCAGGGCTAATCCATTTTGCTCTTATCCAGAACTCAAATGCTCAGGGACGTTTGCATCCTGCGCTTCTTATTCCCCCTCCCTGCTCCCTGTTTCCCTGCTTACTCGGGCCCCACCTCCCAAGAAAGGCTGAATATTTCCAGGATTTTTACACCACCGAGGAGCATGGGTGAGCAGCAACTTCCCTTGGCCACTAAAAGGTCAGTCCTCACTAGGAGCAGTGGTGGGTGGGGCCTGAGATCTTACAGGTGAGAGTCCCAGGAGAGGGATATACCCAGAGAATTCGCTCATTCATTGACAAGGAAATGATAGCAGAAAGTGACCACTCAAATCATTTTCATCATCAGCTGTAGAGAAGGTTTAAAAAATAAAATGTCTTGGCCGGGCGCGGTGGCTCAAGCCTGTAATCCTAGCTCTCTGGGAGGCCGAGGTGGGCGGATCGTTTGAGCTCAGGAGTTCGAGACCAGCCTGAGCAAGAGCGAGACCCCATCTCTACTATAAATAGAAAGAAATTAATTGGCCAACTAATATATAGAGAAAAAATTAGCCGGGCATGGTGGCGCATGCCTGTAGTCCCAGCTACTTGGGAGGCTGAGGCAGCAGGATTGCTTGAGCCCAGGAATTTGAGGTTGCTGTGAGCTAGGCTGACGCCACGGCACTCACTCTAGCCTGGGCAATAAAGTGAGACTCTGTCTCAAAAAAATAAATAAATAAATAAAATAAAATGTCTTTATTATTTGACTTACAGTTTTAGAAAGTGTACCTCCTATATTTTGAGGAATCTTTTATTTGTGCCTTGTTTGCACATAGGCTTGTAGGTTGTGATTTCCTGGCCTCAGGAGACCTTTAATAGATAAATGGCTGACCCCTAGAGGTGACAGGACCCTAGTGAGACCATAATGTAAGAGATGGATTGCCCCATTCAGCCTTCATTAGTTCCAAGGTGAGAAATCTCTGTTATTCCCACCTCCAAAGCCCCTGCCCATTTCATAGCCAAAGAAACAAGAGACAGTGTCAAACAAAAAGGAGTGCGGAGAATCTTATTTTCAGATTCGTATTCAAATACATTTTTAGAACCATCCAAAGATACCTTTGTCAAATGATAGCAGTCATCCTTCTTGCTTATATTTTTAAAAAAGCACATTTTTTATTTGTGAACCGCTGTCATCTGCCACACTACTCTTGGGAAAAAAAATCCTTGAGAGTTTTAAGGAGAGCAACTAGTGTGTAAAATTGTTCACCACGCATTATTCTCTCTGAAATCTTAGAGAGAAGATTTCACAAAGCTTGGTTGGAATATAGACATATATACTTTTTTTATATTGACGAGATAGGCAAGCCCAGTCCACATTACTTCAGAGTGGGTACAGATGGGCTGGTCAGGCAGGGAAAGGAGGGGACCAGAGGGGAAGGAGGAAGGCCAACTCATCACCAACATCCAGTGGGGCGCCCATACCCCCGACTCCAAAATAACTCCCAATAAAGAGATCACACTATGGCAGTCTCTGGGTGCTGTGTGACCTGCACCCGTGTTCTTTTGGCCTAGTGGTTCTTAAAAATGCCTTTTGAATTACTTACCCACATTGCAAAATTGGATTTCACACAAAAAATCTGGATATGGGGCTTTTCTCGGGAGAAAGTGGGAGGTTCTGGCCGGTACTGAGCTTGCATTCCCATGGAATATCAATCGGCCAGAGCTGAGGGGGGCTCCTGCTGCAGACCCAGGCCCCTTCCACTGGCCCTGTCCCCTGTGTGCTCTGTTCTTCTAAGATCTGCCCCACCTCTGGGTCGGTGGGCACAGCCTGCTCCCTGCCGGCAAGGGATGCCGGGGAAAGGAGTTCCTGGCTTCTTGCTGGAGGAGGTGGGACTTGTGAGGTGGGAAATCCTTCGGGCATAGGAAAAGATGGTGGGTGGCCATAACCAGAGAGATGTGCACCCTACCCAAGGGATAAGACACTGGCAGCATAGTTGAGTGTCATCTAAGCCCCCTGTGAGTCCATCCTGTTCCTCTCCCCTCCCACACATGCGGAGCCTCCCAGGCTGCTCGCCTTCTCCCACTGCTGATCTCTGAGTATGCACCACGCCCACGAACTGGAACAGACGCCCGTATCCACCTTTTTGCCTGTTGAAAGATTGCGATAGCTTCTACAAAACGTTTATTTATTGTGCTCTCTCCCGGAGCTTGCATCTGTGATGCCAATCCCTTAGCAATGTCTACCTCTCTCGGGGCATTTATCATACTCCTCCTTCTAATATATAGTTATTCAGGTGGTGATGATGAGTATTTCCAATTATGTGTCTGCTGTGTGTCAGGACCTGCACGACGTTCTTTATAGGCAGCATGTGTTTGAATCCTGACCACAAACTAAAAATTAAGCAAACTTAAAAATTAAGCATGATAGCTCTTATTTTACAAATAAAGAAAATGCGGCCCACTGTGGTTAAGTGTCATGACCAAGGTCACACAGCTGGGAAAAAACAAAGGGGAAGTGGAACCCAGGGCCGTCTGACTCTGAGACTAGTACTGTCCCCTGTCTTCGCGGGAGGGTCTCTGAGGAAGCCCATGTTACTTCTGTTTGCTTCACCACCCTCTAATGGTCTTGGAATGCCTAATGTGCATGTCAATGCTGTTTTCAGATATTCCATCAATTAGGAGAAAGTATGAAACCCTTTGAGTAGCTGGCTTTTTTTTATCCTAAACATTTTAAATATATTTCAAAGCAAAATAACATTTTGAGGTGGGTGGAGAGAGTACCAAGCACCAAAGGGCGCCCGGGTACAGACTGTGACTTCCTGGAGCGCTGTGTTTTTAACTGTCAGGTTTTCACAAATACTTCTTAAGATAATTGCTTAATTATTATATCTGTCAAGAAAAAAGAAAATTCACAGCCATTCAGCACTGCACATAAAAATATCCTTTAATCCTAGTTTTTGAAAAATCGTTCCCTGCGATTTCAGTGAGGCAAAACCCAGGGGCACCTAATCATTCTCAGATTCCTAAAGATATCACCAGATGGAAAACAGGGGCGCTTTAGGTGAGGGAGGGGCGTGTGGAAAAGTCATAGTCACCTTCACTGGGTCCCTTTCATTTGACCACCTCAAAAAATATTTTTAAGTCTTTGCACAATGGAAGGAGTGAAGTACTATGGCCTGAATCATAACATGTTAATAAAAAAAATGTGGTGCAGTAGAAACGAGGTTTTGGATCAGAAAACCCAGGGCTTTAAACTCAGCGCTGATGATCTTTCTGAAATTTAGTAGAAACTGCATAACTCCTCTGAGACAAAGTTTGGTTATCTGCTACATGGAAATGTCAGTGTCTACCATACGGTTGTTGAGAGGATTACATAAAAATCCCTGATGCGACGGTGAGTAGATACGGTGGGGGGGGGGGGTGCGTCAAAATGCCATACAGCTGATCCCCGTTACTGGCAGAGTCTATGTTTGCAAATTCACCTAAGGTACTTGCTAAAATTTATTTGTAGCATCAAAACCAGTACTGGTTGTGCTTTCAAGGTCATTTCTAAGCGTGCAAAAAGTGGCATGTCCTCAGCTGGGGTGGAATAAGACAACGCTCTGCCTTCTTGTTTCAGTTCTCATGCAAAAACAAATGTCCTTCTCCCAGTCTACATAAAACTACTGTGCTTGTTGGTAGTGGTGATTTTGCTGTTTAAAATGACCACCAAGTGTAGTGCTGAAGAGCTGCCTCGTGTTCCTAAGCCCAAGAGGCTGAGATGTGCCTTATAAAGAAGATAGAGTGTTAGATGGAATTCACTCAGACATGAGTCATAGTGCTGTTGGCCCTGAGTTCTATTGTTCTCTTCAGGCCCTGAAGGGATTGGATGATGCCCACCCACATTGGTGAGGATGATTTTACTCAGTCTACAGATTCAAATGCTAATCTCTTTTGGAAACACTCTCACAGATACACCCAGAAATAACGTTCTACCAGGCATCTGCACATCCTGTAGCCCGGTCGAGTTGACACGTTATATTAACCATCACATTCTGTGTTCATGATGACTTTACCGAACATAATTACAATCAATGAGAATGGATTGTATTCTATTTAGTTACTGTATTAGATAGTTTAATTATTAGTGGCTGTAACAAATTAACTCTAAAATCTCCATGGCTTAACATAGTCGAAGTTTATTTTTCATGCATGTAAAGTCTCAGCAGGTGTTTGGCAGGTGGTCTCACAGAAGGTGAGTGAGGGACCCACACTCCTTCCCTCTTGTGGCTCTGCCAACACATAGGACCTTTGCTTCCAGCCAATGGACAGAGAAAGAAAGTCATGGGTAGAAGGTCTGTGTGAGTCAGCCCAGAAGTGGAGTACCTCTCTTCTGCCCTCATTCCAATGGCCAGAGCTCAGTCTCATGGTCACAACTAACTAACTGCAAGGGAGCCTGGGAAATGTAATCTAGCCCTGTGCGGAGGGATTACATAAATAGCCCTGCCACGATTCTCCTTACATCACTCCCTACAGTCATCTTTCCTTAGGTAAATGGCAAAACTCTTAGGTAAGTGGCATTTAAGTTTTTTTTTAGGTTATTCTTCCATACTCTTTCCGGTTCTTCACCGGGGGAAGCAGGTCTTGTCTCCTTGCATATGTCTTGGTTAAAAGAAGAGATCCTTACATAATGAGACCTCTCTGTATTCTCTTGTTCTATTAATACTTCAACCAACCCTTTAATCCCTGCTCTAAATTTTTGAATGAAAATATTTTTGCCACTGAATGAAAGATCATATAAAGAATAGACCCAGCACCTTCCATGAACAAAAGTATTAAAATACAAATAGCCAGTAATTTATGCTTGTTCCAACTGAATTGTGGGCTCACATCTGAGTTGCTTTAGCATCAACCTGTAAAATGCTCACTGTGTCTGACCCTGTGTTATCATGTGTGTTTGACGGTGTATTAAAATAACACTGATACTGCCTGGAAGAAGAATCTACTGCCGTCTGAAATCTCTGCTCAATTTTACTGTGGTTTTATGTTGTGGACTCTGATGGGTATTATGTTTTTGGTGTCTTTCTGTTTTTGTTTTAATATAAAGGAAAGAGGAAGTGACACAGTAATTATTAGGCCTCTTCTCCCGGGGAGATACTTTATAAGAAAAGTATGGTCTTATACAATGATCAGCTCATGTACCTTCTTGGAACTCTTGGGAAACCTATCACAGATTCTTTCCCCAAAAAGTTGCACTTACATACATATCCATTTATAATTTTTATACAATTTTAGAGGATTCTTAACCCTGTTAGAAAAAAAAGCTGGTACCATATGATCCAGAAATTCCACTCTTACATATATGCCTGAAAGAATTGAAAGCAAGGTCTTGAAGAGATGTTTGTACACCAGTGTTCATAGCAGCATTCTTTCAATACCCAAAAGGTTGCAACCCAAAAGTCCATCAATAGATGAATGGTTAAATAACATGTGGTATATACGTACAATGGAATAATTCAGAATATATTTCTGATACATGCTACAACCTGAATGAATGTTGAAAATACTGTATTAAGTGAAATAAGCTGGACTCAAATGGACAAATATTGTATGTTTCCACGTAAGTGAGGTACCTAGAATAGGCAAATTCATAGAAACAGAGGTCATAGACTAGAGGTCACCAGAGGCTAAGGGGAGGGGACAATGGAGAGTTAGTGTTTAATGGGTACAGAGCTTCTCTTTGGGATGATGAAAAAGTTCTGAAAACGGATAGTGGTGATGGTTGTGCAACATTGTGAAAGCATTTAATGCCAGTGAATTGTACACTTAAAAATGGTTAAAATGATAAATTTTATATTTATATAATACCATAATCAAAAATACCACACTGGAAAGAGACTGGAATTTAGAGCCTCCTAAGCCTGGGTTGCAGTCCCAGGTCTGCCGGTTACTAGGTATGTGTAACTTTGAGCAAAAGACTTACTCTGACTGTCCTTTTCCTTACATATAAAAGTGGGGATACTATTTACTGACCTTAGAGGATTGTTGTGGAAATAAATGTGACTAGCCTGTCACATGGTAGCCACTATATAAAAAGGTGAAAAGAACTAACATTAAGTAAGCAAAATCCAGTAGACTGCGATAAGAATGAAGTACAACACTGTATAATAAATATTTTTTTTTTGCCTCTGTAGAGATAGAAATATTAACATGAAGTGATACAAATGCCATAGGATTTTAAAGATAGAAAAACAGAGTGGCAGGCCTTGTTCTGGTCCTCCAGTGACTAAAGGGCCAGCAGGAACAAAATCGCCCCTGCCTGAGGGTGACGTTTGTTTGTTTCTTAAGTCGTTTTTAGGTTCTCATATAGGTTTTCCCAATTCTTACAAGCTGTGGGGTTTTTCTTTAATACAGGTCTTATGTGCTTGCAGTGTGCCTTGATATGGGTTCTAAGATACATGTCCACATTCACACGCATGCATGCACACATACAGAGAGAAATATCACATTTATCTGGAGATCAGATATCCTACAATATTAACTATTTGAAACAGAATCATCTTCGCAGAAGCATGCCAAAAAGCCCTCTGCGTAGCAAATACCAGATAGAAAGGCTATGCAGAGGAGACGAGGCATGTCCCCAACCAGTTGGCTGTGTAGAAACTACAACACAGGAACAGCGAGAAAGTAAGGGCTGAAAGAGAAGGAAGCAGGAAAACGACTAACGCCCTTTGTAAGCCTCGCTTGAGGCTGGCATCATGAGTAATGATGAGCCTGCGACATTTAGAAAAGGTTACCTTTCATTCCATTTGTTTTGCTTTTGAAAATGTGAGTCTATGCAGGAATGCATAGAAAATGATAAAACTAAAAGTTTAATGCTAAAGAGATAGAATTCAGATATCTGGAAAAATCATCGTGGAATGAGGTGGTACGATTTATGTATTTATATATTCTATTTACATTGAGACACAAATAGCTACATTTGACCATTTGTATCACCTAATTGTCTCTAGAATCTGGCTACTTTGTCAGTTTCCAGTGCTTATAGCACAAGGCCTGCCTCCTGTAGTGAGTACTCTGTGAATGAATGAATGAGCAAGTGAAAGAATGAGACTGTCTAGAATATGCATATGCCTGCAAGACAGGTATTATCTGTACATGAGTAAAGCCATCCAAGTTTAAAACTATCCCTTTTCTCTTTTTACAGAGCAGAAACCACTGTCTTGGGACCATTCATAAGCAAGAGACACCCACACTGTGACACATGCCAGTGCCACCGCCACCACCACCTCCTCTGCCTCCACCTCTCCCACCTCTGGGGGCTCCTCCCCCTCCCCCACCACCAGCGCCCCCGGTAAGACCTGTTTTCTTTTTTTTCTCACTGGTTTACTGTGGAGCATAAACTGCATACATATGCTTGAGCAGAAGGTTTTAAATGTTCAGAAGCAGCCACTGCCTTGCTTCCCTGTGACAGGTGGCATTTTAGGTCGCTGACTCTGGCAGCATCAGGGTCTGATCCCAAACCTGCCTGGCTCAGGTGTTTCTCTCTTCCATTCCTGGCAGCTTCCACTCCCACCGTCCGTCTACTGCTGTCTACATCATTTCCCCTCTAATTCCTGCTGCTGGGTGCAGCCTCCCAGTCGCCCTAAATGACTGTTCATTTCACTGGACACCTCACGGGAGGGGCCGTGCCAAAGCGCACAGCTGATGAGTCATCGCGAAGTCGATTGCCTGTGTGTAATTGGCATGGTGACAGTGATCGCTGGGGCCTCAGTCCCCTGGTTCTAGGTTCAATGAAGTTCAGTGTCATATGAAATGCCACAGTGAAATGTAAAATCTCTAAATGAAGTCTCCCTGCCTACCCAAGACTATTGAGGCTATTTTAGTTTGTGTTGCTAGACACTCTCTCTTAGTTTAATAGTTCTTGGGTTTAGGAGGGGCCATCAAGAGCAGTTATTTTATTTTATTTTTTTGGAATAGGTATCCTCAACATTGGCAGCATTGACATTGGGGTCAGATCATTTTTGATGTCAGGGGGCTGTTCTGCACATTGTAAGACGTTTAGCAACAGCCCTGGCCTCTGCCCACTAGCTGCCAGTAGCACTCCCCCAATTTGGCAATAAAAAATAAACGTTCCCATATATTGCCAAATGTCCCCTTGTAGGGGATCAAAATCAACCCTCCCACACCCAGTTCTAGAAGAATGCTAGTGCTTGATGCTTGTAGCAAACCTTTCCTCTAAGGAGAACTCATTGTCACGCTCATTCTCCGTTGTGCCTCACACCACTTCAGCTGGGGAAGTCTAGTGCCACCTCCGCTCTGCAGCGTCTGTTTTCAGTGGAAGTCGAGCAGTGTGATGGTATGGCATGCAGAGATGATACGGCATGCAGAGGGAGGGCCGCTTGGGGATGATATGAGCGAGGTCAGCAGAAGCCAGGAATAGAACCTGCCCTCCTCCCCCAGCTGCACCCCTCTCTCCTATGTGCAGATGACATCGCCGTGGGGAGTACTGGCAATGAAGGGAGAGCCTGAGGTCCCTGCTCCAGGGCTGTCATCCCCTGTGACATTAGCTTTGCACATGGACCATATCTGAGGTGCCAAGGGCATAGACCTGCATGAAACCCGATCTTTGCCCTCCAAGAGAGCGGAAAGAAAGCATATGGGATAAATTACCTATGAACACTTTCTAACCAATATGTAGAAAGAGTAGGAATAGCTGCTGAAGTTTCACTGTTGAATTTGACCTTGTGGCGAACAGTTTATAAGTAAAGTAAACATGCATGAAACTATCATATGGGTCTTATATGGACTTGCTAGTACTGAATAAGTGCCACTTAGAATAACTTCAAATACCATAATATACCCATAAATTTAGCCAGAATAAATAAACTTAATAAAACCCCTGTTATCGTGGATTTGGGGAAATAATACTTTTTAAACACTGCTGCTGACACATAAATATCTGGGACTTCATAAATGTTGAACAGGTCTTTCTGGGGTGTTCTCTGACAGAAAAAAATAAACCTGTATGTATCATAATTCCACCCCCCCTCCCCATAATCAAGAAGTTTTATTTTTGAACCTAATTTAAGAATTTAACCCTAAAGGAGCCAAAAAGAGTTTATACAAGAAGGTACACAGCAATCCTATTTATTCTAGTGAAAAAAATAGATCTTAAATGGTTTATGAGAACTAAATGAAATATATTATGTCACACTGTTAATTAAAAATTACATTATGCAGTGGTGCTAATTAAAAATTACAGCTATACTGATTGTGGAAAAGTAGATTGAAATGATGGATTAAAAATAACACACAGTTTATATGTAATGAAATTAGCTATTTCATATATATAATAAATAGCTAAGATCAGAAGAGAACTTGATAATACTTATAGTAAAATTTAATATTTCATCAGGAAATTCCTTTTCATTACAGATGGTTAAATTCATAATAAACAACAATAATTCTACATTCGGTTAATTTTTGAATTTCCTCCCCTCATTTCTTTTCTTTCTTTCTTTCTTT
>VSMD01041620.1:0-50435 GCA_008750895.1 Mirza zaza
AGCAACAAGCCAAGAGACACACACTACTGTCCTAATGGAGGCAGTAAGAAAAGCAAATAAGTGATGATCAATTTAGTATGAGTCAAAAACTGATTTTCAATACTGAACAAAAAAAAATCAGATCACCTATCAACTGAATCAAATGGTATGCACATTATTTAAAACTTCCCCACACCTCCCCAAACAGGATCTCACTCTGTCTCCCAGGCAGGAGTGCAGTGGCAGAATCACTGTTAACTGCAGCCTCAAACTCTTGCCCTCAAGTGATCCTCCCACCTCAGCCTCCCAAACTGCGTATTATGGGCGTGAGCCACTGCACCCAGCCATAAACTTTTGATACATATTCCCAATTACTCTTCAATAACTTAATGAAATATCTGCTTCTTATCAGGATCATGTGAGTGTGTCATTTTCAGAAGGTAGGGGCATCCATGAAAATGCTTTAAGTTGAAGTTCCACACCAGCAGGACACAGCAAAGATTCTGAACCCAAAGAGATCCTATCAAAATATAGCAGCTCATTAAATAAAGGTTAACAGTTGGTTTTGGCATTCGTATTGATATTATCTTTTTTTTTTTTTAATTATAGGAATCTGCAGTATTTCAACTGAAAAAAGGGACCTACTGGGCTAGGACAGCTGGAGTAAACAGCCTTACAGGCTAGGCAGAGCCCAGGGCTATAGCAACAGATGTTCACGCTCTACCTGCAGGAAAAGGGACACATTCACTTCTCCACACAGCAATATTAAATACTTGGAAAACTGACTTCAGATTTAGTTACTGGGTTAACATTCCATCAGAAAACAAAAAGGACTATGAATGTGTAACATCAGGAATCTGATATTCCCCAATTATTATCAGCTTTCTTTTGATGATAAAAAGGAAAAGCCCTTGGCCAG
The DNA here is from genome assembly GCA_008750895.1 of Mirza zaza. Classification (NCBI taxonomy): domain Eukaryota; kingdom Metazoa; phylum Chordata; class Mammalia; order Primates; family Cheirogaleidae; genus Mirza; species Mirza zaza. Next base: position 899 of record VSMD01041620.1, read on the forward strand.
GCATAGTGGCAAACGCTTGTAATCCTAGCACTCTGGGAGGCCAAGGTGGGAGGACTGCTTGAGGTCAGGAGTTTGAGAGCAGCCTGAGCAAGAGCAAGACCCCAGCTCTGCTAAAAATAGAAAAACTTAGCTGGGCACGGTAGCACAGGCCTGTAGTCCCAGCTACTTGGGAGGCTGAGGCATGAGGATTGCTTGAGCCCAGGAGTTTGAGGTTGCTGTGAACTAGGCTGATACCACAGGGACTCTAACCTGGGCAACAGAGTGAAACTCTGTCTCAAAAAAAAAAAAAAAAAGTAAAATATCTTAAAATAAAATCAACTGAGTATTTGTCCTGAAGGACAACAATCAAGGCAGGGGATGCAACCTTCAAAGACTGTTTTCCCAGGCTGGCTACAAAGCCAGATCCAGGGCTGGTCTAGGGGATTCTGCAACAAAAGATTACATTCAGCAAGTCTATTCCAATTTGCACTTTCTCTACAGAAAATGATCCATTTTATCATTCTGTTTAGATTTCATTTTCTTGATACCCTACAAATACAGGTAACATTTTGCATTTCTAATTCAGAAATACCAGCTAAAGGTTGCCTCAAATTAAATGCTGGATACACACTGACTACAGTGGGAAGAGAAGGGATATTCTTTGTCTTCTTTCAGACTCATTTTCCAAGAATGCATTGTAAGGATTAGCAATGACTGCCTCTAAATAACATCTTTTCTCAAGGAAATTATTGTCTTGTTAGAGAGACAAAATATATGCTTTTAGAGTATACTCATTGCTAGATGGTTACTTTCCTTTTCCTAAAATTTATACAGTCTTTGGTTCTTTGCTGTCTATTTAAAAAATATACTCATTCTCAAAATACTGCCTCCTGGTTCCTATAAGAAAGTTTATACAGCTTCATATTCTCAGGATCTAGAGTCCTACTAATCTCAGAGTATCCCTTTTCTGACTTTTCCTATTTCATGTCTCTAATTTTTAAAGTGCATCTTGTCATCTGCTGATTACAAGTAACCTAAAGTGTTGAGTCACACACACACACACAGGCTCAAAACTAAAATAAAAGGTGGTAGCCATCAAAATTCAGTCCAATTTACAACTTATTAATTACTAAGACTAAAGAAAATAAAAGAGCTTTTAAAATTAACCTGAAAATAAAACTAGAGAGTTAAAAGATGGATAGATTATGGGCTTAAAAAAAAGTCAGGCTAAAATTCCAGCTAGCTTCCCTTTCCAATTAAAATCTTTCAGAAAATTCTCTAATCAAGCACCTGCTTATTCCCCTTTAACAAGGTTGTATGTTTTGTATGCATTGACTACAGAATTATTTCAATGAGATAAAATTTGAGAACAGGATCTGGCTTTTCAGGCCCACTAGCCTTGTTATATCTATCTCAAACTTTATTTGCAATGCATGTCTTGGATCCAAACTGTCAGTGCTCCTCAGCAAGATGAATTGGAAAGTAAAAAGAGGGAATTCATTTTTGACACAATAGATAAAACTTTTTCCTAGCCAGTGAAGAGTTGTTACTCTTCAAACATTTGTTCCTTATAGAACTATCACTACTAAAAACCTCATTTCTCTACTCAAGACCTTGCAACACAGCTTTCCCCATCTATACTAAATAATTTCTCCAGGATGTATTTTCTAAGCCATTCTTTTTGTCTTACTGCTCTTGTGGCACAGCTGTGGTTTTCATCAGGCATAATTCTAGAGTTCTGGGGGTAAAAAAAAACAACCTTGAGGCCCAAACCGCTTATCCCTGTGAAAGAAGGTAAAGATGTGGTAAGAACTGTTTCCTACAAGTCTCCTAAAAAAAAAAATTAAAGGCAACAGCAGCCTAACGTCAACAAACTAATATGTTCAGAAGTTTTGAGTATAAAATCTTAGAGTTTTACTATCGAACTAATATGAAATATAAGTTGGGTAGATTTTTTCCTAAGGTCAAGTGGGAAACATACGACTTATTGTGAGCAAAAAAAAAAATACTCTCTCCCTCTCCAATGACAAAGGTTTCACTTTGTACCATACAAAGAAAGAATGTGCACTTTGCTATTAAATTCCCCTCAATCCTCTCTACTTCAAATATCTCAATCATGAAACTCCCAAGAAAAATCCACCTAAATTCTCAAAGCACAAAATAAAGCTCAAAGGAATATAGTAGCTAAGATGAGGAAAGAGCCTATAGTCTTTTCTTCTCCTTTTATTAATGGGACACTGCTATAGATTTAGGAGAGATGCAGACAGAATATTAGTAGTGGATGTGGGGGGAAAAGTAAGAAGAAAGAGGGTAGAATGGTAGGTTTTATCAATAATTTACTTATTTTCCTAATAGAGTGAAAGCATGGAAGAGGCATGGTAAGAGGAGAGCTGCCTCTTACTTATATTTTACCTTCAGCTCTATCCTTCCAACCCCACCCAGTCATGCTTTTATACCTCTTTTATATGCTTCCTAATTCTGAATCTTTTTACTTTTCTTTTGTGGTTTGGTAGTTCAAGTAGATGCTTTGTTTTGTTTTGGTTTTCCCATGGAGGAAAAAGATAGTATTGATTTGTTTAAAAGTAAAGATACAAAGTGTTATCTTCAGGAGTAATCGCTCCTTAATAAAATAACTAAGGCTTTCTATTCCTTTCCTAGCCTATAATGCCATAAGGGCTACCAGCACATCACTAAAGGCTAAAAGAAGGGTGAGGGAGGTCGGTTAATATCCCCAGAGTCACTGAGGTCTTTGTTTCCTTGCTCATATGGTAGTGGCTTTGCAAAGTAACTCAATTCCTGTAAATACGCAATCCAGGTCTATCAAAACCACTTTTACAAAATAAGATTTTGTTTGAACGCGTTCACATGGCACTCACTGATGCAGCTGCTCTGCTCTGCTGCTGCACCTACCTAAATTCAGAAGGGAACCACAATTCAAATTTTCATTACAGCGGGCAAAAAAACTGGATCTCTTTTATGAGGTAGAAATCTTTAAACTGTAAGTCTAAATCTTTAAACTGTAAGTCCTCCGTCTAAATTCATGGCATGTGGCTTTTGTTCTTTAAAAAAAAAAAAAAAAAAGCCCTCTTTCTCTTATGGGAGAGATCTGACTCCAAGACTCCTAAGATGTGAAAGCCTCTAGGAAGATGTTTACATTTCTTGAAATGACACAAGACTGCTGAATACTGCTTCATATTGTAACAGCTCCTTTATATCGGAGGCCATCCAAGCAGTACCCACCCCATGGCACACACACACCACGAAAAGGGGCGGCGGGGGGAAGCCCTGGGAAGAGGGTACCAGACTTTGCAAACTGATGGGGGACAACTTTTAGGCGCTGGCCAGCCAAGGTGGGCCCCGCGCCGAGACGAGTCCGGGCCAGCGGAGCATCGCGGCGCGCGTCCCGGCGGGCGGCGCGGGAGCCCTGGGTCATTGTCCGCCCACCCGCGCCCCCGCGGCCCGGCCGGGGCCCCGCTCCATCCGCGCAGGGTCTGGGCCGGGGCGGCGGGGCGCGAGCCGCGGGCCACACTCGCACAGGTTGCCGGGCGCAGGCTCCGGACCCACAGGGTTAACCGTCTCCCGGGGTATCTCCCACCTGAGCCCCCACCCCCAGCCCCGAACTCGGCGCCTCCGCGGCCCCCCGCCCCGGGCTGGAGCCCGAGGAGCCGCTCCGACACCCCGCCACAGCCCGGCGCCCAAGGCTTTTGTTTTGGCCGCGACGCGAAGAACGATCCCTGAGGAGGAGGTGCCGGGCTGCCGCTGGCTCCTCGGCACGGGTTCGGCGGAGCAGCCGCACCGCACCTCCTCGTTCTCCTCACCCGCCGCTCCCCTGCCCGCCGCCCAGGCTCGGGGGGCCGCTCGCCTCGGGGCTCACCTCAGACCTCGGGGCCCGGCTTCAGAGCGGGGGGATGGCTGCAGCGCCGGCCGGGGGCGGCCGCGCGTCCCTCAGGTACCCGGAGCGGCCGAGGACCGCCGGCGCGCGCCTCGGAGCGACCGCGAGCTCGCGCGAGCGCCGGGGCGCGCGGCCCGGGGAGCAAGTGCGCGCGCACGCACGGCGCAGGCGCGCTACACACGCTCGGCCAGCGCTCGCTGTTAGCTAGAACTCGACTGCGCGGGGCTGGCCTGGCCCGCTTCGTTGTTCTCCGCTTGGCGCCCTAGGTGACGCTTGAGCGTCCCTGCACCTGCGGCGTGCGGGTTCCGAGCCCTGCGAGCGTTCGTCTGAGGTGCATGGGGCCCTCCTCGCAAAGCACTCCCTCTCCCGCGGCAAAACGGGTTGTGGCCAGACCAGCAAACCTGGTCTGAGAACTAGCGTGCCCGCCTCGGGATTCGGCGACTGGGGTCAAGAGGCGGGTCACCTGGTGCTCAGGTGAGAACTGGGTGCAGGTAGCGGTCGGCACCTGGTCTGTTGCAGAGCTCCACGCCGAAAGGCATAGCAGCCAGGAACAGGAATACAGCCCCCTTTGCCAAGACCTTGGTAAACAGGTGGAGATTATAGTTACTGGTGGCGTGTCCCCCGTTTTGCCCTTTAGGAAATGATTCCCCTCACCTTTTCTACATGAGCGGTTTTAGAGCTGAAAGAGCCCTTAGAGATGACCTAAACCACCTTTCAGTCGAGGAAAAGAACTCCCCAAAAGGTTAGATGACTTACCCAAAGCTATGCAACATTTTAATGACAAAGTCTGGATTCATTCAAAGCTAAGGCTGTTTTTCTTTTCACTACACCGTTTAACCTATTTTTCTGTTTCTTTTCCTCCCTCTCCAAGCTAGACTTCATGGGCATCATTTTGTTCTGTTAGCACATAGGATTTAAAGTAATATTGAACAATGTGAATGTACTTAACACTATTGAATTGTACTCTTAAAAATGGCTACGATGGTAAATTTTATGTTACGTTTATATTACAGTTGTTTTTAAAAAGCGCTCAATAAGTAAGTAAATACTGAAGAGTACTGAGCTTAGAGTTTCACAACAGGTGAGCTATGTAAACAAACATAATAAATGAGATCTGAAATGACAGTTTCAATTATTCTAATAAGTAAACACTTGTGCAGTAACAATTTTTTTAAAATGATAATATTGATCCTTAGATCGATTCTAGGCAGGCCAGTGGAGCCAGTGGTGCCTCTGCTGAGGATGAGCAAGGAGCAGATAGCGTATGGGAAATCTGTGTGTGCCAGATCCTTGTACCTCTAGAGCTGAGTACCTCTAGAGATGCATTTGTATTCAATTTACACACCGTCCTGTGAAGACTGTCAGGCAGGGGGCACATCATAGCTTATGTTGGGAGGTGGGAATGATGTAGAAATGATCACAACTGTGTCAGCAAGACTAAATCTCAGAAATACAACATTGAGTGAAAAAAACAAATTATAAGATATGTAAATGATGATGCCTCTTAAACACCTACCAATACTATATATTGTTTATGAGGGCAAACATGTATGTATAATAAAAGCATAAAAAATGGACAGGAAGGTTACCAATTTTATGACAATGACTGCCTCTATGCAGGCAGGAAGGGGAATGAGACATGGGAAGTTTACAAAAGGAGCTTCTATTGTATCTGTTACACACACACACACACACACACACACACAAAGGTAACATTTTAAAAAATCTCTGGCTCACGCCTGTAATCTTAACACTCTGGGAGGCCGAGGTGGGTGGAGTGCTTGAGGTCAGGAGTTCGAAACCAGCCTGAGCAAGAGCGAGACCCCTGTCTCTACTTAAAAAAAAGAAAAACAAAACAAAACAAAACAAAAAGAACCCACGTCTTTAGACTGTAAATCAGGCAGGACTCCTGTGCTCCTACAGACACATCAATGAATGGACAGAAATAAATATTTAGAATAAATAAATAAAAAATCTCCATCGGCCAGTCTCAGTGGCTCATGTCTGTAATCCTAGCTCACTCAAGGTCAGGAGTTCAAAACTAGCCTGAGCAAGAGCAAGACCCCGTCTCTACTAAAAATAGAAAGAAATTAATTGGCCAACTAAAAATATACAGAAAAAATTAGCCGGGCATGGTGGCGCATGCCTGTAGTCTCAGCTACCTGGGAGGCTGAGGCAGTAGGATTGCTTGAGCCCAGGAGTTTGAGGTTGCTGTGAGCTAGGCTGACGCCACAGCAGTCTACCCCAGGCAACAAAATGAGACTCTGTCTCAAAAAAAAAAAAAAAAAAAAATCTCCATGGAGAATCAAGTGTGTTCCTTATGAAAATCACTAAACTTTTCTTTTTTTCTTTTATTTTTTAATTTTTTTAGAGACAGAATCTTACCCTGTCACCCAGGCTGAAGTACAGTGGTGTCATCATAGCTCGCTGCAGCCTTGAACTCCTAGGCTCAAGTGATCCTCCTGCCTTCACCTCTGGAGTAGCTGGGACTATAGGCACACATCATCAAGCCTGGCTAATTTTTTTTTTTTTTTTTTTTGTAGAGATAGGGTCTTGCTGTGTTGCACAGGCTGGTCTTAAACTCTTGGCCTCAAAGTAATCCTCCCACCTCAGCCTCCCAAAGCGCTGGGATTATAGGCATGAACCACTCCACCCAGCCTCTAAACTTTTTATGTTCGAAATGTCCCACTTAAAAGTAATGTTGAAGTATCACAGACATTGAGTTCTGCGAGTGCTCACTGTGAATGGCACGGCTCAGACTCTCTTAGGGGAGCCAGGTAGAGGATGAAGTGCAGACAAGAGGCACAGAAGGCATTGGGTGAGAGGGCAGACTAGGGCTAACCCGAGATGCTCTCTATGATCCCGTCTCTCTTTCATTCCATGTTGTAACCACCAATAGAAAGTCTTTAATGAGTGGGAACTTCACAGAGAGACACAGCACTCTCGACATTGTTAAAACTGGTCTCTTTCTGGATGAACCCGTTTTGAAACCATAAACGTTAACTACTAATGTATGGTAATTTAGCATTGCGTCCACACACCGCCCCCAGACCCTCCCCTCACCTCCCCACCCCCAAGGCTTTGTTTATTCATTTACATGCAACCTGGTCATGTGGAAAAATCAGTAGGCTGGAATTCACAAACCTGGGTTCTAATTTCAGTTTGGCCATACTGATCCTTTGTTAATTTAAGGGAAGCAACTTCTATGAGCTTCACTTTCCTTTTTCCTTTTACACTGGAGGTATACAAATGCTGCCTATTTTAGAACTATGGAACACAATACAAACAGGGTTTGTACATTTGTTTAAGTTGAAGGAGAGTGCATTCTTATCTATTTTTAGGAAACAAAAATAGTGAAGAAAGTCTCTTTTTTGTCACATTTGTTTGTTGTTTTGCTGTTGGTTGCTCCCCATAAGAAGAACTGCTTTTCATTGACCAAAAGAGCTCTGCTTTGGAATTTTGAGTTAGCTATTCTCCTGCACTTGTTTATAATTCTACCACAGCTGTACGACTGGGAGCCTTCCATTACTTATTTCTTATACATTGCATTTTCCAGTCTTCCTGATTTGATTTATTTTTTATCCTTGTATTCTCACTCTGCTTCTGGCGCTCAATAAATTTAATTAATTAAATTAGACCGATTTTTTTAAGGGTTCCCAAATTTAGAGTGGTTCTTATTAAGGCATGCCATCTGCTGGTTCCCTGGTGTATCTGTCAACCAGCCTAAATTCCAAAATCCAATTAATTGAAATTTGTGTTGAAGCATCCGTGTGTCTGTGTTGGGTAATCTCCCCGCGTCCTTCCAGTTCCCGTTGCAGGTGCTATTCTTTTATTGAGCCAGTTGCGAATTCTTTTTCCTCCAACCCTCTTTTACCTGTTGGCCACTCTTAAAACCCGGCAAAGTGGAGTTTGCATTTCGGAGCTCCAGAGTGGCAGGGACAGTAGAACCGGGCATGCTCAGTAGGTAGGGCTCGTTTGGAACACACCGTGCCTTGAACCAAGGTTTGCAACGCTGCTTGTTTCAGGATTCGACGCATCTTCGTTCTCGAGTTAGAGCGAGATATCACCGTCCCTCCCATCCCCTTGGCGCCTACACTTTTTAATTTTATCCCTGTGCCCAATTTTGGAGCCAGCCCTCCTGGCTCTCCCGGCCAATCAAGAACCCACACACTGTTGCCTAAGAGACCCCGGATGCCGGCGACAGGATTTACAGATGGCGATTGGACTGCTGCAAGCTGGGAGGGGTGCGGGGCTGGGGGAGTCAAAGAACAAGCTGACCTCATGCAACTATGGCAACGTCAGCGCTTGAGGCTTGAAGAGGGAGACGAGCTAAAAGAGGTGAGAGCTGTGGGCAGTGCATGGAAAAGATGGAGCCTCTCCTCGGAGGGCGCCGGCCTCTCTCGAGCCTTGCCAGTGCTCCGGGGATTATAGTTTGCTCTCCCATTTCAGCTACAGTTCAAGTGCCAGATACTGCATTCTTGTGAAATTAACAACCAACAAAAACCCATATGCCTATCCAGCCCTAGCTCTTTGCATCGTATTATACTTCTTGCTCTGTTTTTAACTAGTTAACTGTAAGATGGATTTGTATTTAAATCTACCCATCCCCGATTTCTTGATAATATTTGGGATTCCCTTGTCTGATGATATTGCAGCGTACAGTGTGGATGAATTGTGTGTTAGCAGAGAAACCCAATCCTATTCTGTTCTGTAAACTCCAAATAAAAATCCGATAATCCTAAGTATAACCCCAGTGCCCAGTTCATAATGTGCTGAGTTTCACTCTACATTTCCACTAGTTTTAATCCTTAAACTCTTCCTCCTCTCCCCAGTGTTGTATTCATTCCTTCTGTTGATTTAACAAATATTTATTGATCACCTATTATGTACTAGTGTGACTAGGATTCAGGTGGGCAGTATCATAAAACCATATAAACAGAGAAGCAGCAGAGTTCTGTGCCGTGTTCTCAGAGTGATCAGGAAGGAGTTCAGTGTATCTGGGCAGGGAGTGCATGAAGGGGGCAGACAATGAAGCTGAAAAGGTAAGATGTAAAATCATAGTGGGCCTAGACTTCCATGCTAAGGAGTCTGGATTCTGTAGCCCTTAGTGAGCCTATAAAGGTTTTTGAGCTGAGAAGTGACTTGAGCAACTGGTCTTGAAAAAAACCAAAACAAAACCCTCTCTAACGGCAGACTGAGTTCCATTAAAGCAGAACTCTTATCGTTGTGACCCTAAAACATGCCTAGTAGACACCTAGTAAAGTTGTTGAATAATGATGACAGTGTTTTGAACGGTTAGAAGATCAGATTGGAAGCACATGGCCAGAGGACCCGCCCTTGCTGTTGAAAGTGGAACTAGAACCATACATTTGGGGACTAAGGCCATAGGCTCTCTTCCTACATTTTAATCCCAAGAAAAATTAGAGATAAGCATTCAAGGGCAGTCATCACAGGGAAAAGAGGTCATAGAAAAGCAATGGCAAGACTTACCTGTGGAAGGAAGTGAAGACAACTTGTTATGTTGATGGAGTGGGAGCAATTATTTTTTTGTGTGTTTTATGCAAAAAGTTTTTGTCTTCTTAACAGTAGCGGGTGGTCTTTACTTTGAACATGTGGGTGCATACAAATACACACAGTGCCCACCCTCTGGAATGGAGGAAGGAGGGAAAAAATTGTAAAAGCATAATAACAAAAGACAAGGCAGGACACCCCCATCGGCTTGCATTAGGAGGACGGTATTACTGAGAGGGCTGTTTCTCCTGGCTGGGCCCATGTGCTGAAAACCAAACTTTCCTCAAGAGGGTTTGCAGAAAGCCTAATCTAAGTGATATGTAGCTCTGAAGGACCTGGAAAAACAAAACAACCAGTGCCTGCCTTTGGGGAGTCACCGAGAAAAGCTACTTTGTCTTAATTCGGAAGTTGTGCCTAGGATCAGGGAGATGGTTTCCTACACAAACTGAATGGAGACTTTCCCAGCTGAGTGCAGGGCTAAGCTCTAAGCTTACCAGCAAGCTTTGACGGAAGCAAAATTTTTACGTTTATGTACATTTTTCTAGGGAGATGATTCGTAGCTTTCATCATATTCTCAAAGATCTTTATGACTCTCAAAAAAGGATTAAAAAGAACTGGTTTAAGAAGAAGAAATGTAGAATATAAATAAGTAACAACAAAAAGAAATGTATAATTTTTCACTGGGCAGATCTAGACTCAGTGGCCATGCTCTGTGTCTATAATTGGCCTGCTTGCAGGAATTTTTATCACTAGCTGCCAATGAATAATACCGTAATGAAATAATTTCTTTTGCCTTTGTAACTTACCTAAACCTGTGGTGACTCAGATAATTAGCTGTTAGGGGCTGAGAATCAACCTGAGGGCTCCTCTGAACACCTCCATTCTAGTGGCAGCAGGTCTTGCAGGAAGGGGCACTGTCTTGACCCTTGGGAGGGTTTAAAACATTGGCTTTGTCTTCCATCATAACTTAGACCTGAGAGAGAAGGTCAAGTGAGAATCTCAGAGATTTCAGATACAGCATTTGGGGAAATCCTATATCAGCCAAAATAATCATGATTTTTAAAAATTGTTCCAATATTTGCTGATGTAGGGTCATTTTCGGAGCCCATAGGTCAGGCAGGCAGGCCCTAGTCCCCCTCAGCCATCACTACTACCTATGGGAAACCCACCTTCAGAAAAGAGGACAGGCAGAAGCATCTAGAAACACCGAGGATATATATTGAAACTACTTTCAATCTGCTGTAAATGTTTTCTACTTTGAAATATTTTGTCACGGTCTTCCAAAGGACAGGTTTGCAGACACTGTGTAAATGCCAAGTTCTAAGAAAGGCTGCCAAGGAAGACACTACTTATCCAGGCCACCTCTCTGCTGCCAGACCCTTCTTCTCTAATCTTTGCAAGAGCAGTTGGGGGTAGATAGATAACATCCTTATTTTACAAATGAGGAAACTGAGACTCAGACAGATTAAATAACTGGCAAAAAGTTGCACAGCTAGTAAGTGTTAGAGCCAAGATTAAGCCTGTGCAAGGTAAACAACAAAAACAATTATTTGCAAATGACAGAAACAGATTCTAGCTAACATAAGCAAAACAGGCAATTTATTGCAAGGATATCGGGAGACTCACAAAATGGACAAAAAAGGACATGGGGCTTCTGGGGAGTGAAGTAGTGGGAACAACTTAACAGTCTTTTGGGGGCACCGCTTTGAATGTTCCCATCATCTGTAAAATCAGGATAGGCCATTGCCAATCTAACTGGCCTAACTTGATTTTATGACCATCTCTTGACTAGGGAAGGACAGGCCACCTTGATTAACCAGCCCAGCAGGCTCTCAACAATGAGGGAAAAGAATTCCTCATGAAAATTAAAGTGCTTTAATCAACAGGAGGCAGACTGTATACTGGGTAACTAAAAACAGCAAATTTCCCTAAATAAACTCAAATCTGTCCATCTCCAAACTTGGCTTTGTCCATGACACCCATTCTACTTCTTAAATATGGACGCAGGCTGGAATTCTTGTTACTGGGATGTCAGAAAGTTAAGAGGGGAAGAGGAGTTTTAATATCACAAGGAACAAGAATGAAGTGTTTTATATTGCACTGTGATTTTAAATTTAAAATACTCTTTCTGGCCATATGGCATGTTATTAGCTAGGAGTGATTCTGGGTTTACCTCTATGGTCTAGTGAAAATAAATTAGAGTTAAACTGTCCTGGATCTGACTCCCAGTCCCACTGGGAGGTGTGTGACCTTGGACACAAGGTGATTTCAATGAGCCTCATTCTCTTCATCATCTGAAAAATGAGCTGAAAGTCACCACCTCACCAGATCATTGTGAGCTTCCTCGAGCATGCATGTAAAGTGCCTGACATGTAAGATGCTCCAATAAATGCTCTTCCCACCTATTCTCTCTCCTAAAATGCTAAAAAATTATACAGTATTAGTATTTTTAGTATTCTGAGGATTATGTGATTCATTTCTTCTGATAGGTATAGTCTTTCTTACGGAAGAAGAGCCACTTATTTCAGGATGGCATTTGCACCTCCAAAAACCATAAATGGTCCCAAAATGCAGACAAAGATGAGTACCTGGACACCCCTAAACCATCAGCTTTTGAATAACCAGGTAAGTGGCCAGAGCTGTTTGATCAATTGGATCCATGACTTACAGAAAAAAAAATGTATTAAAAATTTGGCTACCTAAATATGAATAGGAATTGTTTAGGATTGTGTAATGGATGAAAAAAAATGAAGGATATGTTCAAAAATTTTTATTGTGCCCTTGCTATATGCACAAGGCTGGCAATAGACAAGAGTCCCTGCCCAAGAAGAAAATGTCTTAGACATGTTCCTTCCTCCACTGTCACTCCTCCTTTCTCACCCAGGTGCCTTTCTTCTTCCATCACTGGTTCTCCTGTAGAACCACCAGGACTGAGAGAGGAGAGGGTGGTCCCACAATCTCAGTTCACACCCGCGCCACCCTCTGCTGGCACACCGCAGTGTGACCCCCTAACTGGTTTCACTGCCTCTGTCGCTACCGACCCATCCTCCATTCTGGCCCCAGAATGATCTATTAAAAAATGTACCGGTCCTAACATGTGAGACTGACATGGGCCCCACGCCCAAGGGTGGATTCCAGCCGCCACGCAGAGCGTCAAGGGCCATCATGACCTGACCGCAGCCAGCCTCCCAGCTCCCACCCCTGCCGCTGCCTCCTCGCACCTGCTGTCCAGCCCAGCTCGGGCCCAGGGGCAGCCTGGCCTCCCGCACCTCTGTGTGTTTGCACACACTCTCCTGGCCCCGTCAGAGCCCCTCAAATGCTCGCTCCGCTGTGAGGCTGCCCTGCTCCCTGCTCCCTGGTCACCATTGACTGACTTAGCCGCTCAACTCTACTGCGTTTAAGAGTTGCAATTCTATCTTTTCTCTCTGTATTTTCAGTCCCTTATATGGTTCCTGAAGCACAAGAAACAGAGTCCAAGTTCAGCTCTGCTCCCTGGCACCTCCTGCCTTCACTCTCGCCCTCTCTCCCCTTCCCCTCTCCTTCCTGAGTCCAGATCTGCCCCTCTGTTTCTCTGAACCTGACGGGTGTGCTGATCCCTCTAGCTGAGCTGGGTCACCAAACCTGTCCCCTCCTGCCCCAGTGGTGCTTTCTGTGTCTGCTCCTCTGATGTGAAACGTGAGCAATTTTAGGAGAGAGACAGAAGGGCCAGGGTAGAGATTGGAATAGTGAGAAGTAAAATGGAGAGAGAGTATAATAAAAAGGAAAAAGATAAAGGAAATGAGGAAAGAGGAGACAGAAGAGAATCAAAAGAAGAGACCAGGAGAGACAAAACTAAAGGCAGGGAGGCAGGGCACAGTGGCTCATACCTGTAATCCTAGCATGCTGGGAGGCCGAGGCAGAAGGATCGCTTGAGGTCAGAAGTTCAAGACCAGCCTGAGCAACATAGCCAGACCCTATCTCTACAAAAATAGAAAAAATAGCCAGGTGTGGTGGCACGCACCTATAGTCCCAGCTACTTTGGAGGCTGAGGCAGGAGGATTGCTGGAGCCCAGGAGTTTTGAGTTTACAGTGAGCTAGGCTGACACCACAGCACTCTAGCCCCCAGGCAATGAGCAAGACTCTTTCTCTAAAAAAAAACAAAGGCAAGAGAGAGCAATCTAGCCTTCATCCAGCCATGAACACCAAACAAGTCTACTGAAAACCTTCTTTTTTCAGCTCAACAATTATTTATTGAGCACTGTTTGCAGTGCTCCTAGCTCTCCAACAGTTTACATAACAGCTTATCTGCTTTCTCCCCCTAAACTTCAGTGTTTAGTTTTGAAATATGTTTCCCCACAGAATTGTGAAGGTTTTGCACACATGTAAAAAAGTGACTTGAATTCAAATACGCATTTGCTGAATTCCTTGATTTTCAGACATTTTCTTTGAAAAGCTCAGAGTCTTGATCAATTTAGCAGCTGTGCAGAGAGAAGTGTCTTAATAACCAAAATTTGCCAGAGTGCCTGTTGCATGTTGGGTTACTAGAGAAGCAGATTTTAAGATTATTATGTAGGGCAGTGATTAGGGAGTGCTGTCAGGTTCTTCAGGGGGAAGGGAAGGGGGGGCAGACGGGAGGGGAGAGGAGTGTAGGGCAGGAGAAGAAGAGGCAAGGCGTAGGTGTGGGACAGAGGAAGAAGGCGAGCTGGAACGAAGTCTTAACGAGGTCTCCTTCACTGACCCCATACAACACCCTGAAGCTGGCACGATCCTACAATGTTGCCTTACCCTGCAGCAAGGGGGTCCAGCCTTAACACCTACACACTGATCTTTCAGTGGGTGCCAGCTCCCCTGGCCCCAGCCTGACCTCGGGCAAGGCAGCTCTCTCAAGCTTGTGGCTGTCAACCAGCAGCCTCCGGACAGGTGAGGGAGTACAGCCTTCCGTCCTGGAGGGGAATCAGTGCATCGCAGCAAGCATGACATTGTCTCACTGTGGTTCTTTAATAGATTTTTATCAAATGGAATGATCATTTCTAGAGATAGTATTTATTTTATTATTCAGAACTCCCATTTTATTCTGCCCCCCAAAAACCAGTTTTGGTTTAGTTAGGTTCTCGTTTGGAGTAAAATTATGTCTTAAAATTTTTGTGTGGATATATATACATGCTTAGAATGTGTATATGATTATACCAAGCTATTGATACTGGTTTCCTCCAAAGAGTGAGCTGGGCATGGGCGGCCAGAGAGGGATGTGTCGGAAGAGAAAGCTTTCGTTTTCTTACTTCATAGGGGGCAGTAATGTTTCAATTTTAAAGATAAATATAAATAAATGCAAACAAAGAACAGTAACTCTGGGAATTGAAAACTCTGGGGGCAGACCAGCTTCTCCCAGTGGTTTCCTGCATGCCTGAGTGGCGTGATTTCCTGGCCTTACATTCCCAGGGCCTTATCCTCCTTTGTAAAATGAGTGGGTTGGATCAGATGACCTCAAAGGTCTCTTCCAGATCTAACATTTTGACCGTGTGAAAGGAATTTAAAATAAATGCCCAAGGAGGGTAAAGCTGGCCAAAAGGCGTCCTACAAGAATTTCAAGGGGTTTTCTATACTTCAAAATCAGGGTACCTGTCACCAATGATCAGAGCCATTTTGAGGTCCTATTTTTTGTTTCTGTATTAATTTTGTCCTTCTTCTGTTCTGTAGTAAAATGTGATATATGTAACTATCCCAGACTAAAATAAGAGTCACAGAATTTTCACTTCACAGCAGGCTTTAAGCAGAGAGTTTGAACTCAAATTTGGATGCCTAAAAAAATAGCATCATCAGGGATATGTAGGCCTATGGAACAGAGTACAAAATGATTCAGGCATTGTGAATTCTGAGGGGAGGAATATTTTAAAAGTCTTTGCATCTAGTGTTTTAATTGAAAGTGATCCTTATCTCTCTCTCACACACACACACCAAAGTGACTATGGGAGGTGATGGATAGGATAATTTGCATAATTATAATCATCTCACTGCATATGTGTATATCAAAGCATGTTATACACCTCAAATATATATAATTTTTTAAAAGAAAAGAGAATGATCCACATTTCTCTTAGATTATGGTTCACACAGGTGGTACCGTACATGTTAAAAGAGTGTTCTGAGGGCTGGATGTTGTGTCTCACATCTGTAATCCCAGAGCTTTGGGAGGCCAAGGTGTGAGGGTCACTTGAGGCCAGGAGTTCGACACCAGCCTGAGCAACACAACGAGACCACATCTCTATTAAAAAAATGTTTTTAATTAGCTAGATGTAGTGGCACGCACCTGTGGTCCCAGCTACTCGAGAGGCTGAGACAGAAGGATTGATTTAGCCCAGGAGTTCGAGGCTGCAGTGAGCTATGATTGCTCCACTGCATTCTAGCTAGGGCAAAAGAATAAGACCCTCACCTCTTAAAAAAAAATGTTCTGAGAAAAAGCACCTAGTTACCATCAATTAATCAGTTTTTAGGAGCCCTAAATATCTCCCTTCTACAGTGTAATGGTGTCACATAATGAAATATGTAACTGCAGTGTCAACAGACTAAAATAACAACCATGGATTCTGACTTAACAGCAGGCTCTGAGTAAACTGTGATGTAAACAAACTGCAGCATTCTGCGAGAAAAGAAGATCCCTTTTACCGTTTCCATTTTGAAGAGAGATTTTGTTTTCCAGCTCTTTAAAATGAAGGGCCTGATTGCAAATCTTTGGAATGCAGACTTGCTCCAGACTGGGGAATATAAGACCATAAATCCAACTGAGGACTTGACCATGAAATCATTTGCCCAAAATCCTATTTCTTGCCAAGGGTCGAGTCAGAACCAGATGCGGGAGGGGGCTGCTGACTTCCAGCCGCTCCCCTTTGCTCCCATCCATTTCTGCGAGGCTCTGGGCCGGGCCAGTCGAAGAGCCGACTTGCTTGGACCCTGCTTAGACTTTTGTCCAGTGTTGTCTGCGTAATGCTCCCACCTCCCCCCATTCCTGCCCTGCTGCCTTCTTGTTGACTGTCCTCTCGCATTCGAGTCCGTGTCCCTTTGTCTTCAAGGCGCCACACCACCACTGGACACCATGACGTCCCAGCCTGCTTTTGGAAGCTTGGCTGTGGTGTCAGGACGTGTCCTCTTCTTCCTGCCATCGGCCACAGCATGGGCAGCCGTTGGTCAGGAACACAGGGCTGGATGGGGCACACCCAGGTCCTAGTGAGGCACCACGTGCAGAGAGGGAGTCTGGACTCAGAACAGGGAATCTGGACTCAGTGATTTAAAAAAAAATCTATCACTGTAACCTCTTTGGGACTCTGCTTGTCCTGTCTAAAATATGGGAATTGAACTAAAAGATCTTTTTTATTTTAGCGTATTATGGGGGTACAAATGTTAAGGTTATGTATATTGCCCTTGCCCCCCCCCTCGAGTCAGAGCTTCAAGCGTGTCCATCCACCAGTTGGTGCTCATCGCACTCATTATGTATGTATATACCCATCCCCTCCTCTCTCCCACCTGCCCGACGCCCGATAAATGTTATTTCTATATGTCCACTTAGGTGTTGATCTGTTAATACCAATTTGCTGGTGAGTACATGTGGTGCTTGTTTTTCCATTCTTGGGATAGTTCACTTAGTAGAATGGGTTCCAGCTCTAGGCAGGAATATACAAGAGGTGCTATATCTTGTATTATTGTTATCTTGTATCATTATTTCTTATAGCTGAGTACTACTCTATGGGATACATATACCACATTTTATTTTATTTTTTTTTTGAGACAGAGTCTCACTTTGTTGCCCAGGCTAGAGTGAGTGCCATGGCATCAGCCTAGCTCACAGCAACCTAAAACTCCTGGGCTCAAGCGATCCTGCTGCCTCAGCCTCCCTACTAGCTGGGACTACAGGCATGCACCACCATGCCCGGCTTACTTTTTCTATATATATTAGTTGGCCAATTAATTTCTATTTATAGTAGAGACGGGGTCTTGCTCTTGCTCAGGCTGGTTTCGAACTTCTGACCTTGAGCAATCCTCCTGCCTCGGCCTCCTACAGTGCTAGGATTACAGGCGTGAGCCACCACGCCCGGCTATATACCACATTTTATTAATCCACTCAGGGATTGATGGCACTTGGGTTGTTTCCACGTTTTTGCAATTGTGAATTGTGCTGCTATGAACATTCAAGTGCAGGTGGGAATTGAACTAAAAGATCTTTAGGATTTCTCTTAGCTCTAAAATTCTATATGACTGTTGAGGCTTTCTTGTTGTTACTCAGTCAGCAAAATGGTTTATCGAGGGCCTGCCATGGAACTTGAACTTGCTGGTTCTGTGGATTATGCACCAGAAGGTGGTTGTAATCTACATGGGATGGTAGAATTAGCAGAAACCACTAGAGAGCAAAAGCAAACACTATAAAGTCTAAGTGAAGCATGAACTATAAATGGAGTAGGAGTTGGGAGGGGAGAGATCACTGTGCATCAGAAGTGACCTAGGTTGAGTGACAGGTGATTGATAGAGAAGATGTCAGGAAATACATGTCCAGATTTTTTGAATCTTCTGTGCTCTATAGGTTCTTTTCTGTTTTCATCTAGAAATTCTGAGTTTATCTGTTGCTGTTATTTGAGGGTCCTAGCAGCCCAGGTGGACATTAATTAGGGAAAAAAATTCTTTTTTGTTTTTGGGAGAGTCTCACTCTGTTGCCCAGGCTAGAATGAGTGCTGTGGCGTCAGCCTAGCTCACAGTAACCTCAAACTCCTGGGCTCAAGCGATACTCTTGCTTCAGCTTCCTGAGTAGCTGGGACTACAGGCATGTGCCACCATGCCTGGCTAATTTTTTCTATTTTTAGTTCCCTGGCTAATTGCTTTCTATTTTGAGTAGAGACGAGGGTCTTGCTCTTGCTCAGGCTGGTCTCGAACTCCTGGCCTCAAGTAATCCTCCCACCTCGTGCTCCCGAAGTGCTAGGATTATAGGCGTGAGCCACCTCACCCCACCCTTCTTTTTCTTCTTTAATGTACAAAAGGTATCTACCTGTGAGATTCCCTGGCCGAGAGCAAAACTGACATTTCTCTGGTCCCAAGGTGGTGGTTGTACCAATTATTTCAATTCCCATTCTGAATGTCCTTGGCAACCGGAGCTTGAGAGTCTAAAAAAGGAAGGAAAGCATTATCTGTCGGAAGCATAAAACCAGCGCCTCATCCTCCTCCACAAAAAGAGAAGAAATAGGCCTGTGCCACCTCTCCAAGCAGGAACATTCTTACAGTGCTGGAGAATTTAGGGAGTGCCAAGTGGAAGGGAAAAACATCGATCCCAATTTTGAAAACTGACAGAGGGTGTACACGTTGTTTCAAGAGAGACATTCACATATGTTCATTACTCTCTCTCTTCCTCTCTTCAGAAGCCCCTCTTCTGCCAAACATACCCACATTAGTCTTCCCTTCCTCACTCACTCCAATACCATATGCACTGATGCTCAGAAAACCACCTAGACACCAATATATAAATATACTCACATTGTACAGATACATCCATAAGGATATACATTTTCCCAATCACATCCATTCAATTCAACAAGCATGGGCACCTATAACATGCTGTGTAGAGCACTCTGCACTGGCGATGTCAGGACGAATAAGACATAGTGTCTGTCCTAAATAGTATATAATAATAAACCTGTGCAGACAGATACTCAGTTGCAAGCCCAGAGGTACACATAAACAAATATCTAACCCTACAAATATACGAATACACGTACACTCACTGATATGTGTACACACTGAAATATAAAAACAGAGCTGCTCATTCATAAATTTTATAAATTCTCATATCATTAATATAGAATTTCAGAGGTGGGAGTTCCATGTTCCTGTTTATTTCTTTGTTAAGTTTTTCATCTCCTTTCAAATTCTAAAATCGATTTCTCTTTACAATTCCATTTTTCTATTTTTTATTTTTTACCTCCCTGAAGCTCAAGAACATTTCTTTTCATTTAAAAAACTACTAATATTACTTCTTTTTTTATATATGAGCTATTCCACGTGGAGAAAGAAACTGAAAGAAGGCCGGGCATGATGGCTCACGCCTGTAATCCTAGCACTCTGGGAGGCTGAGGTGGGTGGATCACTCAAGGTCAGGAGTTCAAAACCAGCCTGAGCAAGAGCGAGACCCTGCCTCTACTAAAAATATAAAGAAATTAATTGGCCAACTAGATATATATAGAAAAAAATTAGCCGGGCATGGCGCCGCGTGCCTGTAGTCCCAGCTACTCGGGAGGCTGAGGCAGGAGGATAGCTTGAGCCCAGGAGTGTGAGGTTGCTGTGAGCTAGGCTGACGCCACAGCATTCTAGCCCGGGCAACAGAGTGAGACTCGGTCTCAAAAACAGAAAGAAAGAAACTGAAAGAAAAAAAAAAGAGAGAAAACCTTTCCCAGGTTAAAAATATGCAAAGTACTTTGTGTATTTTTACTCCTCTCAGGAGTAAAATCTGTCTTTTTTTTTTTTTTTGAGACAGTCTCGCTTCATTGCCCAGGCTAGAGTGAGTGCCGTGGCGTCAGCCTAGCTCACAGCAACCTCAAACTCCTGGGCTCAAGCAATCCTGCTGCCTCAGCCTCCCTAGTAGCTGGGACTACAGGCATGTGCCACCATGCCTGGCTAATTTTTTCTATATATATATTAGTTGGCCAATTAATTTCTTTCTATTTATAGTAGAGACGGTGGTCTCGCTCTTGCTCAGGCTGGTTTCAAACTCCTGACCTCGAGCAATCCGCCCGCCTTGGCCTCCAAGAGTGCTAGGATTACAGATGTGAGCCTGTCTTTTTATATTCAGTTGATATAATGAGTATTTATCCACTGGTCCCTTAATGATATCTTTTTTGTAATGGGGATTTTGAACCATGATATATGAAATCACTCTATTTTTTCTTTTTTCCTTTTTGTAGGTATTTGAAGAAAGAAGAGCCCTGCTTGGAAAATGGGTAAATATTTAAAATATACCTATTTCCGTATTATGTTGTTATATGTTTTTGTCTGTTCAGGCTACTGACCACAGACTGAGTGGCTTATAAACAACAGACATTTATTGCTCACGGTTGTGGAGGCTGGGAAGTCCAAGATCAAGTCTTGGCAGACTTGCAGTCTGGTGAGGGCCTCCTCCTAGGCAGCCTCTGTGTCCTCACGTGGCAGAAGAAGGAACTGGGGGCTCCTTTAGAAGAGCGCTCATCCCGTTGATGAGGGCTCTGCTCCTATGTCCTGATCACCTCCCAAAGGCCCCAGCTCCTAATCCCATTGCACTGGGGGTCAGGATTTCAGCATATGAATTTGGGGGGGACACGAGATTTCAGTCTGTGGCAGTGTCGCAGAGCCCCGAGGACTGAACATGGCTCACAGAAGTGCTTGCTCATTTCCTGGGAAGCATGACTGGTACTTTCTACATGTGTCAGTTAGGGTTTGGCTAGGAAAACAGAAATCAGACATTATCTTGTCTACAGCCACACCACCCTGAACGCGCCCCATCTCATCTGATCTCGGAAGCTTAGCAGGGTCGGGCCTGGTTAGTACTTGGACGGGAGAAATCAGATGTTATTTTAACAGACATAACTTAATGAAAAGGATTGGTCAAACGAATGTTCGAGAACAGAAAAGACAAAAAGGAAATGCTGAGGTCCCACGGGGACAGAACTGCAGGTGTGAGCTACCACCAGCTTTACGGAGCTCAGAGGGAAGGCCTCTAGCCCCACAGGGGACCCAGACTTCTGTGGAACACAGTGCATGACGTCACAGCTGGTTCTGACCTGTCTGAGGAAGCGCGTTGTTACTTCTGGGTGTGTGCACAAAAGCTGGCCCCTGGGATCAACTGCTGCCATCAGGGCGAAGAGTTAGGCGATCCCGACAGCAGCAACGGCAGGCAAAACAGAGAGGAGCGCGTCCCTTCTCCCTCTGTTTCTCCCGAGTGCTCACTCGCGTCCGCAGCATTCACCAGGGCGCCAGGTGTCCAAGGTCGCGTGGTTGTAGAGTCCTAGCCTCCTATGCTCACAAAGTAGAGTATGGGAAGCTGGGTTTGCATCTGAGAGACAATAGCGTAGTAACCAGCAGTCCACCTATCCTTAGACATCCATATGAGAACTGTGACAACTTTGCGCATTTACCTACCAAGATACAACTATCATCCTTCATCACAAACAAGGACTTCCTCACCTGCTCCTCACAAGGGGAGACATAGAGTCCCAGGGGTCCTTGCCCATCCCTGGGAGATGATCAAAGTATCCATGTCTAGGCAATGTGTATTACTTGCAAATCCCTTTCCAATACCACCCAGACATTCTCTACTGCCCAAGAGAATTGAAGACAGATGGTGATACAAAAACTTGCACACCAGTGTTCAGAGCAGCATTATTTGTTAATAGTCAAAAAGTGTAAAAAGTCCAAATGTCTATCAGCGGCTGAGTGAATAAACAAAATGTGGTCTATCTATATGATGGAATATTATTCAGCCATAAAAGGAAGGAAATTCTAACACATGCTACAACATGGATGACTTTTGAAGTCGTTGTGCCAAGTGAAATAAGCCAGACACAAAAGGACCAATATTGTATGAATCTACTTACATGAAGTACCTAGAATAGGCAAATCCATAGAATGGAGTGGAAAAGCAACTACTAAGGCATGGGGAGTTATTGTCTAATGTACAGAGTTTCATGAAAAAGTTCCGGAGATTGATAGTGGTGATGGTTGGACAATAATGCTAATGAACTGCACACTTAAAAAAATGGTTAAAATGGGCTGAGCGAGGTGGCTCGTGCCTGAAATCCCAGCACTTTGGGAGGCTGAGGTGGGAGGATCACTTGAGCCCAGGAGTTTGAGACGAGCCTGGGCAACATAGCAAGACCCCGTCTCTAAAATTAAAATTAAAAAAACAAATTCATGAACACCAAACTTTTGAATACTGGTTATCTCTGGGGAATGGAGAGAAATTTGATGGGGAGTAGTGGTCAAAGAGGATTTTCATGTTTAAATCTATATGTACCTGTGTGAAACTTTTAAAACAAGAATGCATTCATACTTTAATTATGAAATTAAATTTTTGATAATAGGACTCAGAAACTCAACCAGGTTAAAATAACCAATAAACAAACAAACAAAAACAAGTTTCTCTCTTCATCCTCCCCCTTCCCAACTTCCCTGGGACCCTCTTCTTGCCATTCAGTGTGAGATGGGTGGCATTTTATTTTATAGATCCATTCAGGCTGGCAGCTCTGGTAACCTCCTCATTTCCTGAAACTGCAGCAAGAATTCTTGTAACAATTACTCTAAAAATAGGGTTAATGTGAGTCAAGGAAGCCCTATAAAAAAAGGCATCCTTCAAGAGTGAACTGTGAAGTCACGTACCATATGTGATACTGGAACAGGAGCGTAAAGGTCCTCTCTGCTCCCCAGTGTCACACGCGGATTCTCTGGCTACTATGTTATGAGTATTTCTACTCCAGAGATGATGCAAGAGATGTGGGAGGTAATCAGATTCCTGTGCAGTGATCTCTTCCATGGATTATCTACTTTTCAGATTATTCCTAGCACCTCCTAAATTCCGAAGGGATTTTCCCCTACTGTTATGCATTCTTCTGAG
This sequence comes from Mirza zaza, assembly GCA_008750895.1. NCBI lineage: Eukaryota > Metazoa > Chordata > Mammalia > Primates > Cheirogaleidae > Mirza > Mirza zaza. The sequence goes on from VSMD01041620.1 coordinate 23,875, forward strand.
TAATCTTCCCACCTTCTTCCATTGTTAGGAGTTCAAAGAATGTAAATTAGTTTTCTATTAGCCTAAACAAACACAATTAGAAAGGAAAAATCCCTCGAGGCAAAGAACACCTATCAAAGCCAAATATAAATTACCCTTGACCGTCAGTACTCCGGGAAATAAATGAGAAACCAATGTAATTATCTTTTTAATCTCTAGAGAAAGTGTTTTAATGCTTTATTTTATAGATTTCTTTGGTATTTTATAATCCTAATGTTCTTTTATATTCATTAAATCACTCGTTCTGTAACCTGAGCCTGTTCCCTTTTGTGGGCATCAGGAAAATAGATAAGCTGACCTTGGCTATTCTAAATGAACTTCCCATCCTTGAAAGTGTACAAACATGGTAATTTTATGCGCATATCTTTTTCATATTGGTTTAACCCACATACATGTTATTTTTAACATCGCTATGGCATTTTATAATAATAGCTGCCAGGTCTACAATGAGTCATGCACTCTATTAGGAATTGTATACATATATTTTGTATTTAATCCTCGCAACCACTCTACCATGTAGAAATAATGATATTCTTAATGTAGAAATGAAAAAAATTGAGGCTGCAATATTTCTAATGAGTAAAAGAAAAAACTGGGAATCTTGGGAATCAGACAACAAGTTGTCTGATTCCCAAGCCCAACATCAATCCGTAATACTATTCTTTCTGCCATCATGTTGATACATTGTAGTCTGCATAGCTCATCTCCTGCTCTTGGGCATTTGGCATTATCTCTGATTTGTGGCGGTGATAATATCTCACGAAAATATTTCATAACCAACATCCTGGGTCCCCACGTAGTCTCTACAGATTCTCATAGTAATTTAAAGTAATTTAAAAATGAATTCCAGTCTTCATTTTTTCTCTCAAAGAAAAATCGGCAGGAGATCCAGTTTAAAACTCACAGCAAGGCCGGCACAGTGGCTCACGCCTATGATCCTAGCACTCTGGGAGGCCAAGGCGGGCAGATTGCTTGAGGTCAGGAGTTTGAAACCAGCCTGAGCAAGAGCGAGACCCCATCTCTACTATAAATAGAAAGAAATTAATTGGCCAACTAATATATATAGAAAAAAATTAGCCGGGCATGGTGGCGCATGCCTGTAGTCCCAGCTACTCGGGAGGCTGAGGCAGGAGGATTGCTTGAGCCCAGGAGTTTGAGGTTGCTGTGAGCTAGGCTGACGCCATGGCACTCAGTCTAGCCTGGGCAACAAAGCGAGACTCTGTCTCAATAAAAAACCAAAAAACTCACAGCAATACTCCTCAAATCTCCCCCCTTAATTCTCCCCACACTGACTGCTGCAGAGGCATCACCACCTCTGTGAACCCCAAAACTCCCAGCAAGTCAAAACCTCTCGCCTGTTCTTCTATCGCCTTGCACCTCCCTTTTGGCTCTTTATTTTATAGATCAATTCAGCTTCCAGGGCCAGTTCCCCTGGCCCTGGCCACGTCTGGTTTCTCTCTACTCATTCTCCTAATGACCCATCCCAAAAGAGCGTGGACAGAAGTCTCCTTTTGTGGGAGCTGGAGATAGGGGTTGTGCAGAGACGGGGAGAAGAGAAGTCAGGGAACACTCGCACGTGAATCAGTTTCATTCCTGTGGTGTTTGTAGTTAAAGTTTTTGTTCTTTCATTTTTAGGGTCCCCTCCCCCTTGAATGATAGTCTCCAGAGTGCGATTTGTGGGTCACCGAATAAATCTATAATAGTGAATAGTTTTAATCAGGAAGTGGTCCTACCATTAAACAAAACTTATTTGGAATCCGTTGTCTGGGATTGAGCTTCTGCACTAGGCCCCCCGTAGACCACTCTAAACCAGACAGGAGGGACTCCCACGATCAAACTGGCCAGTTTGACATTTAACACAGTTTTTTTAAAAAAAACAAACAAAGAAATGAAACCTAGGAGCTTCACAACAACCAATCAGAAGGGTCCCAGTTTACCTGCGCTGTTAATAGCATGATAAGAAAATCCCCTCTCAATCAGACAGTGTTGTAATTAATCAAAAAAAAGAAGAAAAGATAGAAATATATTATAAAAAAAAAAGAAAATCCCCTCTGTTTTAACCTTACAAGGAAAGGAACTTTGAAATGACCAATCCCCTTTTTTCCTTATTTCTGCTTTCTTCAGCCATTTTTTGCCTACAAAGCCAACCTCCTCTGCTCATCTGCACTTTAGATGATACGCTACCAAGTCATGAATCACTGAGAAAAGCCAATCAGATCTTTCAGCTCAATTTGTCAAAATTTTGTTTTTTAATATTACTAATTAAAAAATACATTGTATGACTATAATGAAGATAACTTGTCGTAAAGCTTGAAAGAGTTAAATTTTGGCTTGACATGCATTTATACGTAATCAGTATATTTTATGATTACAACTAAGTCATTATAAAATTCTGATTACTTTATAATAACTGTACTAAATACCTATATGTGAAATGCAATAATATGCAAAAATATAACTAGCCCAAGCTGCCCTATTTTCTCTTCCCTAATGGGCTAGGGAAGAAAAGAGAGATTTAGACTTCTGATGAAGTGACTAACTCAGCTATCAATATTTAATAATAGGCATTCTTCTAGTAAGAGCCTTTTTTGGGTTTTGGCCAATCCCAAGGTTCTCATCTTTGGTCAATCCCCGATGTTGGGACTGGTTTATTAGGGTAATCTTTGGTGAAAATTATGAAGTAGCCAAAGCTTTCATTGGACACACCTGGCTTCCGTTGGCATTACTTCCTCTCACCAGGTCCTCCCTTATCAACACTTCCTCTCCAATCATATCAGTCATTTACATACTAGTAAGAATCTAACCCAATATACTTTCCTTCTCAGGGATATTTGCATGTTATACTTTATCTCCAATTGTGAATGCAGGGGTTTGTTTCTGGTCCTGGAGTTCTAAGCACTGATGAAATCATGTAGAAACTATTATACTTGGAGGGAGAGAAGTTGCCCAGGTGTTTTCTCTTGAAATTATATTTTATAAGTAGGTATTTTCTCAGTTTATGAATTTGATCAGCTCCCAACTTACCACTTTTATACAACTGCAAGTTTCGAGTCAAATGCAATTCTGTGTGCACATGCAGGTTGTGCACACACTCACACATAAATGTAGAGAGGGCAGATAGGTGGCAAAACATGGAATTTACTGATGAAGGAAAGAAATACTTGATTTGCATTAGAAATAAATTTCTAAACTCACTTTCTATGCCGTCCTTATCTCTTACTCATAATGAATCTCTGCCATCAGACTAGGCCTGGAGCTTTTACTGTTTTGTTTATTTTTCCAGTTTGACAAATGGACAGACTCTCAAAGGAGAAGAATCCTCACGGGCCTGTTGGAGCGCTGCTCCCTGTCACAGCAGAAGTTCTGCTGTCGAAAGCTTCAGGAAAAAATTCCAGCAGAAGCCCTGGATTTTACTACCAAGCTTCCAAGGGTGTTATCTTTATACATCTTTTCTTTCTTGGATCCCCGAAGCCTTTGTCGTTGTGCACAGGTAAAGGCAAAGAAGTGGGACGTGGTGTCTTGTAAGGGCTGCCTTAGAAAACTCTGGAGCTTGAATAATTTAAGGAAACATACACATGCACACACAAAACCAAGAAACAGATGAGATGGTCCACATGTTCAGTCTGGGTAGTTCGAATGAACCCCACCTCCTTTGTGCTTAAGTCTGTATTTAGTGCTCAAAAGGGGGGAAAAAGTATGAGACATATCAGTGTCCGCAAAAATGTATTGGCTAGTTGGGGAGACACACATGTAAGAAATGGCCCATCAGCAGGACAGTCTCTTACTGCACAGCATACAACTACAAGAGAAGCCTAGTGTATAGTGCAAGTAATCCACTAGAATAGAAAAAAGCTCACAGTAAGCTACTAATTGGATAGGTACAAAAGAGCACGAGACTAAAAGAGACCCAGGTAGGCAGGGATGCTTGCAGAGGCCTTGAAAAAGGAGCTGTTGTTTTCTTACAAGTAATTCTGTGGCATTATTAAAGTGAAGTAAAAATATTTAAGATGTAAAACTTAAAAATGACTTAAATAAAGTCATTTTGTTGAGTCTTTTCCTAGAATCTAGCAAGACCAGAAATTACTTGCCATTAATACCATGCATTCACATACGTGTAAGATGTTAACTTTAGTTTTTAAAATTAAGAAAATGAATGCAGCAAGAAAGATGAATTGTTCCATAAATGGTGTTGGGACAATTGGGCAGCTATCTGGGGGAAAAAATTCCAGTAGAATAAAAAGATTTATATGAAACCAAAGAAAACCATTAAAGTACTCAAAACATAGGAAAGGAGGACTTTGTGAGTATTCTATAATACCCAGAAGCCTATTGCAAAGGAAGGGCTAATTTCTTTATTTTTTTAAAAAAGCTCCTATAATCCCAGGCACAATGGCTCACGTCTCTAATCCTATCACTTTAGGAGGCCAAGGAGGGAGGATCGCTTGATGCCAAGAGTCTGACACCAGCCTAAGCAAGAGCGAGACCCCATCGCTACAAAAAATAGAAAAATTAGCTGGGTGTAATGGTACACACCTGTAGTCCCAGCTACTTGGGAGGCTGAGGCAGGAGGATCACTGGAGCCCAGGAGTTGGAGGCTGCAGTGAGCTATGATGACGCCACTGCACTCCAGCCTGGGTAACAGAGTGAGACCTTGTCTCAGAAGAAAAAGAAACAAAACAAAAACACAAAAACAAAACAAAAATGTCTTATCTGCCTTGGGGAAAAAACAAATTTAAGTACCTAGGTCAAAATAAAATCTAAGGAAGAGAAGGAAAGGAGTGAGAAGGGAGAGACTTTTCTCCCCATTCCCTCCCTGAAAATCCCCCATCTCTCCATCAAATTCTGAGTTAATTTACCACATGGAGATTAAGATGGCTGTTGTTCCATTTCTGGGCTGAACAAACTAGATGTGGTTTCTGTTCCTGCCTGCAGGGCTCTATCGTCAGAGCGTTTAACTTTGTTCTTCCTTCCAGCTCCTGAATCTTTCATTTCCTCTAATTGTGCCCTACTCTCTGCTTAATGTCTTCAGCACATGAAACAACACTAACAGTAGGAACTCAATAGATGGTGGATGGGAGAAGGGAGGAAGGGAGGGGTAGAAAAATGGGTGTGTGGATAGCAAGGGCCGTTACGGGGTGGTCTTCTTTTGGGGGAAGAACTTAGCAGAGCTGGACCAGCTGTGGATGCTCAAGTGCTTATGGTTTAACTGGTGCATCGATTTCTTTCCGACTCAAAAGTTATTAGTTATGTAATTAATTTTGAAAAGGAGGCCAGTTTTCCAAGGATGAAATTGAGCTTGAAGGTTATATGTCATCTTTGCAGATCTTACAACTAAGACACAGAATCTCTCATCTCAATTTTATATATGAACTTGATCCTAGTTTCCTCAAGACTAATTCAAAACCTTGGGCGAATTATTGTAACTATTGCTACACAGCGTAGGGCCACCTCCACAATTGGCTGGATGTGTGGGATTGGCCATAATGCTGTGGAAATGGAATGTATGGAACAAATACTTTATGCTTTTTGAAATCCTAAAGGGTTTATAAGACATACCATAGAGTATCAGTAACTGTGTTCCATTTATAAAATGTACATTTAGTGAAATTGTAAGAATGAAGGAAAAAGGAGGCACATCATGAAAAGAAGAAACAATGTGCAGACCTGAGTTTATATAAATGTCATGTAATTTCCATATGAAAGTTCAGGAACCTTTAGGAAGTTTCCAGGTCTGAGTCTCAGTTTCCTCACTTGCAATATGAGAGTAATAATTACAGTGACCTCCCTAGGTTGCTATGAGGATGGTTAATAGGTGCTCAGTAAATATCAGTTGACTGATTTCTGAGTCTGAATTAGCATGTAAAGTAAATCCTTCTGCTTGGATGGATAGGGAAGTACTTCAGTTTAGGAGGTACTATTTAAAAGCTGTGATTTGGAGGAAAAGGACAAAAAACTTATCTCAGGTCCAGGATGACAGCTCAAAACCTGGAGAAAGTGGGCATGTAAACTGAGTAGGCTGTTTGGTTTCGTTGAATTGTCACTGTTTTTCCAGGTGTGCTGGCACTGGAAGAACTTAGCAGAGCTAGACCAGCTGTGGATGCTCAAGTGCTTACGGTTTAACTGGTGCATCGATTTCTCTCCGACGCCTTTTGAGCAGGGGGTCTGGAAGAAGCACTATATTCAAATGGTGAAAGAACTTCATGTTACCAAGCCTAAGGTAAATTTCAAACACAAAGCAGCGAGCTTACAAACATAAGTTCTTTACAAATTCTAGAACTAAGAGTATATCAAACTGGAAGTGGGGGTAGTTCAAAAGAAATATAATGTGATTTCAAAATTCTCCTTTTCTGAGACTTGATAGCCATTTTCAAGATATCCATGTTCATCTAGAACCCTCCTCTGACACACCCAGGCCACAGCTCCACCCAGGAGATGAAGACTTGGAAGTTTCTTCCTCTGTCCATGTCTCTGTATCTCTGACTCAGACACCAGACAGTTCTGACGTGGGCATTCTGTGGGCCACATTCAGTATTTGTTATTTCTGGGTCTTCAAATTTTGCTTTACTAATTCAAATTGTCTGTGACTCTATCAGGTGAGCTGAAGTTTATTTTTGTGTCATTTATAAGGAAATGTTTTCTAATAAACAAGTCATTAGGGAAGGGCCTAATGGGCATATTAAAGTTCTTAGTTCTAGGCCGGGCGTGGTGGCTCATGCCTGTAATCCTAGCACTCTGGGAGACTCAAAGTCAGGAGTTGGAAACCAGCCTTAGCAAAAGCGAGACCCCCATCTCTACTAAAAATAGAAAGAAAATAATTATCATATAAAAACATAGAAAAAATTAGCCGGGCATGGTGGCGCATGCCTGTAGTCCCAGCTACTTGGGAGGCTGAGGCAGGAGGATCGCTTGAGCCCAGGAGTTTGAGGTTGCTGTGAGCTAGGCTGACGCCACAGCACTGTAGCCCAGGCAACAGAGTGAGACTCTGTCTCAAAAAAAAAAAAAAAAAGTTCTTACTTTTTGCTAGAAACTAAGCAATGTAAAGCATTTACATATAATCATAAAAAGCAAGTAATGCAAGGATAATTTTTTCTAGTGGCTTTCTATGCATGGTAACCAATGTTTATATTCATTCTTATAGGCACAGCTAATTAGATAATTTATGAGCAATTGTTATGAGCTCTTTGTTTACCGCACTATCCATACACATGCAGAGTTGGGCATCATTTCTTACAATAGATGAGTTCCTGAAAAATTATGTGTAAATTAAAATGTTTAAATGATTTTTAAAACCACAGGGGTATTATAGCCTGTGAAAAAACTGCAATGAATCCTTTTAATATTGAAGAATCCTTTTGAAATATGAATAGTCAACTCCTAACTTGCTTGTTTAGGTTTAGGTTTTATTGTGTTTTCTTGGAATAGACTCCATCTCCATTTAATACAGTAATAAACTATGCATAATTAATATTGTTAGAATTGCAATGATAAAAATAGTCTTTCTGATTTCAGTAGTTTGGTATGCTTCTTGCGGATTTCTTTAAAAAAGAGAATTGTAAATGCAGAATTTTTAAAAGAATTCTCCTAGTTCTGACTCCTATCCTCATAAGGCTTTTCTTAAATCTCATTCTCAATTGGGGAGCAGAGAGTGGCCTTCAATAGCTGATGCTTAGGCTGTTTGAGGGGCAGAGAAAAGTGATTAACCATCTAATAGAATGAGAAGAGGTTTTGAGTATTATTCATAAAACTAACTTTAATGCTTTGTCTTCAGCAACAACTCTTTCCCACAAAGTATTTATGCATAGCTATACTTAAACATTATGAATATTGTAGTTTGGATGCAAGAAAATTGCCATTTCTTTGCTTGGTATTAAAGTTCTCTAGGGAATATGTTGTTATATGTAACTTAAAATTTTATTCTGTTAAAGAAATAGACCAAAGTCAGAAAGACTAAGGTTAAAAAATTCAAGTAATAGAGTTATCAGTTAAAGGCATAGATCTAAGTCAGAAAGACTGAAGTTAATAGTCATCTAAGGTTAATAAAGTTAGCTGTCAGCACTGTGCATACCTGTATAATTTGGGTAATTCCCTGGGAGGTGGCTCCAAAGATGGTGAACATAGGCAGCGCCTGCAGTACAGCATACTTTACCCTCGCACAAACTCACCACCCCCTTTGCCCCAATCTGTTGTACCTGGCATGTGCTCCAGCAGCGGTTTTTGAAAGCGTGTTATGAGTAGGTGGGAGCGGTTAATAGTGTTCCCCAACCTTAACGTGAGAGGGCTGAATTAGAATGATCTTTAAAACTGTCCACGAGCCTACGTTATCCACGCCGGAAAACATCATTTCAAAACGCTTTAGACTAGAAAAAGAAGAGCAAATGAAACCCAAAGTAGATAGAAGGAAGAAATAATAACAAAGAACTGTAATCAATGAAACTGAAAACAGACAAAACAATAGAGAAAATAAAGGAAGCCAAAGGTGACTTTTGGGAAACATAGATAGAATTGGTAAGTCTGTAGCTAGACTAATCAAGAAAAAAAAAAAAAAAGAGAGGCCGGGCGCGGTGGCTCACGCCTGTAATCCTAGCACTCTGGGAGGCCAAGGCGGGCGGATTGCTTGAGGTCAGGAGTTCGAAACCAGCCTGAGCAAGAGCGAGACCCCATCTCTACTAGAAATAGAAAGAAATTAATTGGCCAACTAACATATATAGAAAAAAATTAGTCGGGCAAGGTGGCGCATGCCTGTGGTCCCAGCTACTTGGGAGGCTGAGGCAGCAGGATTGCTTGAGCCCAGGAGTTTGAGGTTGCTGTGAGCTAGACTGACGCCACAGCACTCACTCTAGCCTGGGCAACAAAGTGAGACTCTGTCCCCACCCCCCAAAAAAAAAGAGAGAAGGTACAAATGACTAATATCAAGAATGAGGCCGGGCACGGTGGCTCACGCCTGTAATCCTAGCACTCTGGGAGGCCGAGGCCGACGGATTGCTCAAGGTCAGGAGTTCAAAACCAGCCTGAGCGAGACCCCATCTCTACTATAAAAATAGAAAGAAATTAATTGGCCAACTAATATATATATATATATATATATATATATAAAATTAGCCGGGCATGGTGGCGCATGCCTGTAGTCCCAGCTACTTGGGAGGCTAAGGCAGGAGGATCGCTTGAGCCCAGGAGTTTGAGGTTGCTGTGAGCTAGGCTGACGCCACGGCACTCACTCTAGCCTGGGCAACAAAGCGAGACTCTGTCTCAAAAAAAAAAAAAAGAATGAAAGAAGGAGCATCATTAAAGATTCTACAGACGGCTTGGTTTTCATAAGTCAAGCCTTCGGATCAATGCTGTACCTAGCTGAGTTTTAGTACGCTGCAGTCAAATTGGCCAGCCAAACAGAATGGACAAATTGCATTTAACAAAAACCAGTGAAAGGAAGGCAATGCAATTTCCCTTTTCCATGGGAAGCCAGCCACTGGTTTATGTCACTGCTATATTCTGGTGAATGTTGTAAGTTTTCATTATGAAGACATTGGATTTATTTGAAATCCATTTAAAAAAATCAATGTGTCTATTCTACCTTAGGGTTATTTTATGCTGAAAACAAATAGCATTATTTTTCTAATATAGAAATAAGTGCTTCCACTGGTAAAATAAATGACTTATTGCAATTGAAAAAAAAATGTATAGACATTAAAAGAATGAGAGAATATTACAAACAACTTCATGTCACTAAATTCAACCTAGATGAAATGAATAAAATACTTGAAAAATACAATTAGCAAAACTGACTCAATAAATAATAGAAAACATGAATAAAGCTATATCAATTTAAATTGCACTCATAATTTAAAAACTTTTCGCAAAACTCCAGACCCAGATAGCTCCATTGGTAAATTCCCTCACACATTCAAGGAAGAAATAATACCAATTCTATGTAACCTTTTTCAGAAAATAGAGGAAGAGGGAACACTTTCCAACTCTTTACCCTTATACCAAAACCAAAGACTTTACAAGAAAATAAAACAAAACTACATACCAATATCCCTCATGAACATAGAAAAAGTGTTAACAAATTAGGCCGGGTGCAGTGGCTCACACCTGTAATCCTAGCACTTTGGGAGGCCAGAGGAAAAGCTTGTGGCCAGGAGTTCAAAACCAGTCTGATCCAAAGTGAGACCTCATCTCTACAAAAAATAGAAAAATTAGCCAGGCATGGTTGTGCCTGTAGTCCCAGCCTCTCAGGAGGCTGAGGCAGGAGGACTGCTTGAGCCCAGGAGTTTGAGGTTGCAGTGAGCTATGATGTTGCTGCTGCACTCCAGCCTGGGTGACAGAGCAAGACCCTGTCTCAAAAAACAAAACAAAAAACAATTAACAAACTAATTCCAGTAATACCTAAAAGAATAATACATGATGGCCAAGAAAAGTAAGATTGGCATAATAGCCCCAAAATCAATGTAATTCACAGAATAAAAGAGAAAAGATACATGATCATTTCAATATATACAAACAAAAGCAGTTAACAAAATTCAACATTCACTCATGATAAAAAAAAAATTCTCAAAATTTCAGGTGATGTGAACAAATATTTCGTTTACTTAATTCAGAAAAGTGGTCACAGATTTCATTATTACCTATTTTGTTGTTAAAGTGTCAAGCATTTTGTACTTTCCAGAATTAAGAATTTGTATGTATAATTGCTAGCATGTATGCCTGAATTTTCCCCCTGAAGTTCTTTCTTATTTTCTTGTATTATTTATTCCCGCTCATGTTAAACTAGACATCCTACAGCAAAAACAGATCTAATTCAATATAAGTTCAGTGAAATGAAATGAATGTCCATTCTAAATGAGACCTACATAAAATATTGAATATTAAGCCAATAATGGGCCGGGTGTGGTGGCTACGCCTGTAATCCTAGCACTCTGTGAGGCCGAGGTGGGTGGATTGCTCGAGGTCCAGAGTTCGAAACCAGCCTGAGCAAGAGCGAGACCCTCGTCTCTGTTGGCCAACTAACATATATATAAAAAAAAAAATTAGCCGGGCATGGTAGCACATGCCTATAGTCCCAGCCACCCGGGAGGCTGAGGCAGGAGGATCGCTTGAGCCCAGGAGTTTGAGGTTGCTGTGAGCTAGGCTGACGCCACGGCACTCACTCTAGCCTGGGCAACAAAGTGAGACTCTGTCTCAAAAAAAAAAAAAAAAGCCAATAATGGGCTGCCAATTATATAAATATAAAGTGTCTCCTTAATCTGCTACTAGGCTACAATCATTCACTAAATGAATAAATATTTATTAAACACTGTTGTCTGCTAGGTGCTAAAAGTATGAAGATCCTAACCCTGCTTTTCAGAGCCTAGGTTAGTGGCCCAGGAAATAGACAAGCAGATAAACACAGCACTGAGTACTAAGTGTTATCCTGTAACAGAATTGTATACAAAAAGCAGCTGAAACAAGGATGAGAAACTGACTAATTATGCTTGGAGGACCTGGGGAATTTCTTGATTTTTCACAAACAATAGAAGCAAACCGATTTACCAAGCAAAGCTTTCCTAATCTCTTAATGAACAAAAATTAAGCCCATAATGGCTTCTCCACATACCAATACCCATTTCCTTAGGCTACAACCACATAAGAGCCTTATGCGTTTCACACACAAAAGAGACTTTCGATTTTGGAAATTAAAGCAAAAGTATTCTTGAGAGTGGCTGAGGTTTTGATCATTGATAAAAGTTACAGTCTACCTGTATACAACTGGAAATTGTCCCTGTGTGTTGGAGGTCGGGAGGGCTGGAGTGCGTCTTTTGGGAACGTGCAGGAAATTCACTGCAGTTGTGACAAACCAGACAATGATGTGATAGAACAGGTGGCAGTATAGGATAGGGAGGTTAGGCGTGTGGGCTTGAAGCAAGACAGTCCTGGATTCAAATTCTGGTCCTGTACAATTAACTAGCTTCTCTGATCTTCAGTTTCCTCTTCTGTAAAATGGGAGTAAAAATGATTATTACCTTACAGTCACTGTGAAGCTTAAATAAGAGAATGCAGGCTGGGTGTGGTGGCTCATGCCTATAATCCCAGCACTTTAGGAGGCTGAGGCGGGAGGATTGCTTGAGCCCAGGAGTTTGAGACCAGCCTTGGCTATGTGAGAGCTTGGCTCTACAAAAAAATTTAAAATTTTAATTTTTTTAATTAAAAAGTTAAATGGGCATGATGGCGTGCACCTGTAGTCCCCGCCACTCAAAATGAGGCTGAGGCAGGAGGACCACTTGAGCTCAGGAATTCCAGGTTACAGTGAGCTATGATTAGGCGACTGCACTCCAGCCTGGGCAAGAGAGTGAGACCCTGTCTCTAAAACAAAAATAAAAATTATATTGAAAAATTAAAAAAGAAATAAGATAATGCATGAAAACTGCCTGAGACAGTGCCTGGCACAGGGCAAGTACTCCTGGGGTGGTGGCTGCTGTGATCATCACCACCATTATTGTTACCATGGTGATGAGGATGATGATAGTAATGATGTTGCTACTGAAGACAACGGCAATGCTGATGATGATGATATTCTTTGTTTTTATTGTTATTGTTAAGACAGTGTTTTGAGAACAGAAATAATTAACTTTCTTCTTCTAGACACCTCCAAAAGATGGATTTGTAATTGCTGATGTTCAGCCAGTTACAAACAATTCTCCAGAGGAAAAGCAGTCTCCTCTATCAGCTCTTTGGTCATCTTCCTCTTTAAGGAAGAACAATAACCCAGGGAAGAAAGAACTTCCACCTTGGAGATCCTCTGATAAGCACCCAACTGACATCATTCGCTTTAATTACCTAGACAACTGCGACCCCATCCAGAGTGTCTGGCACCGGTAAGCAGCTCATGCCCCTCTCAACTTCCTTGTTTTTGGAAAAAACTTGTTGGCACTTCAGTATATAAAGAGATTAAAGTAAAACTTACTGTGACATACAAAAGCTTTTAGTAATTGAAAGGTAAATTAACCGTTATTAGCAAGTTTGCCCTGTCATTACGATTTGTTTGCAATTTGTAACTGGCATGATTTAACATTACATCTTCTTTCAATACTTTAATATTAAATTGCAGTCCAGCACCATGGGGTTCATTCTGGTCTTTCCCCTTCCCATGCTTGTACCTCCCTTCTCTGACTGTAAGAAACCTGGCTCTCATTGTATTTACTTATTGTATTTTATATAAAATATGTATTATATATATTACACTTATAAATTCTGAAAGGAAAGCCAGGTGAGGTGGCACACACCTATAATCCCAGCTAGGTGGGAGGATAGCTTGAGCCCAGGAGTTCAAGACCAGCCTGGCAACATAGCAAGACCTCATCTCAAAACAAAACAAAAACAAAAAAGAAGAAATAGATAACATAGGTAGCCTTTTATTTATTAAAGAAATGGATTCATAGTTAAGAATCATCCTACAAAGAAAACTCCATGCCTAAGTAGCTTGACTGGTAAAGAAATGATACCAATTCTACAATAGCCTTTCCAGAAAATGGAGGTGTAGGACCACTACACAACTTCTTTTGTGAGGCCAACATTATTCTGATATCAAAACCAGACAAAGACATTATAAGAAAAGAATCTACAGAATCCTCATGAAAATAAATGAAGAGGGACCAATACCCCTCTTCAATAAAATATTAGCATAAATAGAAATAAAGAAGGTAATAATCCTTCATGAGCAAGTGTGGTTTATTCCAGGAAAGCAAGGTTGGCTTACCTTATGAAAATCAATTAAGACAATTCACCATGTTAGCAGAGTAAAGGAGAAAAATCATGATTATTTCAAAAGATGCAGAAGAAGCATTTGAGAAAATTCAACATTGATGATAAAAACCCTCAGCAATTAAGAAAATAAAGGAACTTTCAAAGACTTGCTCATAAGTGTTTAGGCAGCTCTATTGACTATAGCCAAATCCTGGAAACAACCCAAATGTTCAACAAATAAACAAAAATGTGATATAGGGAGGGGGGCGGGTATATACTTACATAATGAGTGAGATGTGCACCATCTGGGGGGTGGTCATGCTGGAAACTCAGACTTGTGGGGAGAGAGGGGAAAGGGCATTTATTGAAACCTTAAAATCTGTACCCCCATAATATGCCGAAATAAAGAAAAAAAAAGGAAAAAAAGTGATATATAATGGAATATATTCATCAATGAAATAGGATAAACTTAGTGAAATAAGCAACAGCATAGGTGAATCTCAAAGTGGTTACTCTAAGGAAAAGAAGCCAGACACAAAAAAGTTCAAGTATGATTCCCTTAACATAAAATGCAAACCACTCCATAGTGACAAAAAGTGGATCAGGAGACACCTGGGCTAGGGGTGGGGACAGGATGGACTGTAAAGGAGGGGTGAAACATTCTTTCTCTTGATTATGGTGGTACCTAGTTGCATGCATGGGTGCAACTAGCAGAACTCATCTAATTGTACACTTATCCTGGAGAGCTTCTCACATTCTGGATTTTGTTGATTGCACCGCCAACTTGCAGCTTAAGATGTTCCCCTGGCCCCTGACCTTGGCCAGACTGACAGACCTAGAGACTCGAGTATATGATGAAGTAGGGGGTGTACTTCCATCATGAGGCACATAATTTCTGCTTGTCTCTCTTGTTGGTAGCCATGGATGCTTATTGCCTAGATCCATTATTTCTGTAAAAAAAAAAAAAAAAAAAAAAAAAAACAGTTCTGCAAATTTTTTCTATAAAGGGCTAGGCAAGAAATAATTTTAGACTTTGCAGGACATTTGGTCTCTGTCACAACTACTCAGCTCTGCTGTTGCAGCCTGAAAATAGCCACAGACCGTATGTAAGAGATAAGTTTGAGTATGTTCTAATAAAACTTTATTTATAAAAACAGGAAGCAGGCTAGATTTGGCCTGTGAGCTGTGGTTGGCTGATCCTTGCTTTATCCTAATATATATGATAGCTTTAGAAAACAAATACTAATATTATATTAATGCAAGCAATAGAGTTATTGAAAACAGTTTAAGATTTCCTTGCTGTGTTTTTATCCTTAGGGTATATTCTACTAAGGATATTTGGAAAAATTACTGTGTTAAAGTCACATGAAATAACTCCTTTGTGTGTAGTCATGCCACCAACTTGACAGACAAGATCATTTGTTTCATTTTCCATTTCAGATTTTAGGTATTTTTTCCCCTTCATTTTATTTTATAATTTTGAGAAAAATTTAGATGGTTCCAAAATTGAGTATACAAAATAAGGTATATTTGGAGAGAAGTCTAGCTTCTGGTCCCTGTTCTTCCATATTCCCTGTTCCTGATCAGTTCACATGGGAATCCTACTTACAGGTAACCATTTTTCACTTTATGGTTTAATCCTTCTATTTTATTAATGAAAAGTATAAGCAAATACATAAAATATATTTAGAAAGATATTTTAATACCTCCTTTCTGAAATGAATGGTAGCGCACAATACATGCCAGTTTATCCACCTTTCTTTTTTTCATGCAACAGTATTTCCTAGAGATCCCTTCACAGTCGTGCATAAAAATATCCTGCTCTCCTTTTTACAGTTATTAGTACTCTATTGTGTGGCTGTGCCAGAGTTTATCCAGCTAATTCTCTATTGATAGACATTTGGCTTATTTCCAGTTGAGTGGAGACAATATTTTAAACCACAGAGACACAAAATCAAACGGACGAATAGCTATGCAAACCATCAGAGTTTTAAAATGATGATTTATAATTTTCCCGTTGCTTTCCAATTTACAGAAGAAAGAAAAGAAATGAGATGACCCCAGACTTTGGCCAACAGTCACATGATAAGAAAAATAAATCGCAAGACAGATCTAGGCTAAGAAAAGCACAGTCACTGGTGAGTATTGCTGATAAAAGACACACCACCATCGTGTTCATGAAAACCACTAGATCTCCAATCCTATTTGGGAGATAGAATTTTTTTTAATCAGAATGATCAAATGGTGGTTTAAATCCTAGTCTCTGACAGACTGACAGATGAGACATGTGACCTTGAAGATGCCCTTTATTTAATCTCTCTGAGCCTCTGTTTTCTCATCTATTGACAAAAAGAGTGGATGAGCTGATGTATATGAAACTGTTTTGAATTTAAAGGGAGTATTATGATTATTTGTTCTTTCTTCTGTCATGAGTCCTTTGGGGCAGGGGCAGGGGCTACCAGAAATTGCTTCTCTGTAAGGGAAGGTTCCAGGAACCTAAGAGAAAAGTATGCTTTCCATAGCTCTCCTGCTGCCAATGGAGCACGATCACAAAAGTGCATTTACACTAACATCAGAAAAATGAATTAAGAACTTTTCTTTCCCTAATTAAAAACAGTGAACAGACTACCTACTAAAGTCAGTAATTGTGACTAGGGAACATTACCACTTCACAGCAGAGTTTCCCAAAAAGTGGTTCTGCAGCACATGAGTAGAGTCTTTGGTGCAAAGTAGAAAGGAATAGGGTGGCATAAAAAATTCGTATATAGTAGTAAAGATTTTGAAAAGAGCCAAGGAAACACTCTCGAGGAAAATTAATATAAAATGGATGTCAACTGGGAGACGAGTAAGTAGGTACTCATGAATAAATCACTTTTATAGCTCTGCTTGAAAGCTCTATTACTTTCTGTTTAAGTGTATTTTCAAGTGTTATGTTCCCCCCAAAAGAGAGAGAGATGAGCTTCGTTAAATAGGGCAGTCTGTATTCCAAGGGGCCGATTTTGCTGGGCTGGACGAGGCTTGTTGTAGACCTGTGTACAGACGCCTGAGGGAATCGGGGAGCTTAGAGCAGAGCAGTAAAATTGTCAGTGAAACCATTAATTGAGAAAAATAACTTTATGAGGCTTAGCACATGGGCCATTACGGCATGCTGCTGCCTGGCTTCCAGCCCCCGCTGGGCGAGGAATGGAAGAGAAGTCCAAGGGAGAAAAGGGAGTTTGAAGGACGATAAAAGTTGATGGTGATGCGTGCTTACAAATGATCAGTGCAAACATTTCTCCTGCTTGAAACACGCACAAACCAGCGGCTAACCAGAAGCCATCCCCAGGGGCTTTGGACGTTAACCATCTGTCCCACACGAGCAGGATTTGCTTCAGTTGAAATATTCATTATAAATTAAAAAGTTAAAAAAGTTGTGCTAATCGAGACTGAAAGGGAAACCAGGGTAGAGTAAGCAATGATAGAGGACAATTAGCTATTATAGTAAATGAACTTGTGTTGTTTCGGTAAATATCCTAATTATAATCACTATTTATATTTAGTAGTTTTGATAAAAGGCATAAGGCATAATTAAATCCCCCCAAAAGTGTGGTATGGTCTTTGGCTCATTCCTGTGATGTGCTTGGCCTTGACAAGGCTGGCTGTTTGGCTACAAGGCTGTGTGTGCCTAAGGTCCCTCTCCACAGGGTGACAGTTTGCCCTCCTATGTGATGCAAGATGACTGTGGAAATGAAGAAATGCTGCCTATGAGACCTGAAAGAAGAGGAAATCCAGTTAGGGGATTGATGGAGAGTAGAGAGTAAAACTCTGGCAACTGCAGCCACAGAGATCATTTTGTGATGACAGACACAGCCCAGGTGTGATTCCAATGCAGAAAATCAGGTATTCATCTGATAGAAAGTTCCCACCCCATGTAGACAGGTTTATGGAGGAAGACTGCAGGAGGGACTAGAGGAACAGGTGAGCGGGAGAAACTTAGGGAGCAAGGATGACAGTGACATACCCTCGAACCTAGGACAGTTACCTGAGACCTGAACACCTGGAGACCTCTTGCTCCTGTCATCGGAAAAGGGGATGTGTTAAATGGAAACAGCTGGAAGAGAAAAGATCACAGGAGTGTGAAAGGGCACTAAGAATATTCCTTAGGTCATCTCTCCAGCAACGTGACCATCAGACCACCGGGACACTTCCCTTTTTGCCTGTCATTACAGCTCTCGGATATGAGCATTCTCTTGGAAAAGAGAAATCTTCTCGGGGAAATGGTTTCAAATCTGCACGTATTGCTGTGAGCATGTGATGTTTTCTATTATTTAATAGGGTTGAATTTTCAAAACCCGCCCCCTTGGAAGGGTACCTGATTTCCTCTTCTGCCTTCAGTTCTAAAGGAGACCCCAATAGGTGATGATTTTCAGGGCTAATGAGTAAATAAAAAAATAAAAGGGATCCCCAAGTGCCGCCTTAGTTACAACTGCTTCATCTAACCAGTTTTTGATGTGATGACTGATGTTAGATGGAAAGAAAGCTTAGATCTGATCGCTAATGCTTTATAAATTTCAAAGACTAAAATGAAAATTTTATAAATTTCGAGAAACCCCCATTGCTATTCGTTATAATAAAATTCCATACAGAACAAAGCAATTAAAAAATATAAACACCACTGCACAGTGAGATACCATCTTCATTCAACTTCAAAGATTTTTAGTCTTGTGTAAAGACTTCTTTTTAAAATCGTAACAGCTGACCCTGAAATGCCGCCTGGGGAAGGACGGAGCTGTCTCCTTGGGGGAAAGATCTGATAAGCTGGTGGGGAGGGCTGAGACCTTGAGGGGAAGGCTGTCCCAGCTCCAGGGCTTCAGAGGAGGGGAGACCTGCTGGGCTGGAGATTAGAGGAAGAGTTTGCAGTTGCTGCTCCTGGAAAGGAGGGGAGGGGCGGGGAGGGGAGGGAGAGAGGAGGGAGAAGAGCAGCTGAGATTAGGCAAGGCGGAGGGGCCAGGGCAGTGTTAATGATACCACCTGTTTCAGTTGAATTTATTTGCTATTACTAGGATGTAAAACCTCCTTCCATCTCTATGGTAAATTCTACTCGATTTACACAAGGAAGCGAGATCTCAGAGGCCTAGGAGGACAAGGAAATGAAAGTTCCTTGGGACAACTCACAAAAGACAAGGTGATGAGCCTGGATTTCCTAGGCCCTGCAATTGGAATGAGAGGACCCCAGCTGACATCTTGCTTCACTTTTTTTTTCCTACTAAGTATAAAAACAAATACCTTTTGTCTCACCCTGAACTTTTAACAGGGGAGTTAGAAGGCCTCACTTTCTAGGTCCTTCTCTAAAAGCTCACTGTCTCAGAGCATTCACCCAAATCCAAGTAACACAAGTCTTTAATCGCCTGCTTACTCTAATTGCCTTAGATTAGACCTTATCTTTTCCTGTGCTCTGTTAATTCCAGCCTCTGAAATTACCTTCAGATAACTTTACAGGGATAACCTGATTTTCTAAAATGCTTCTTTAAGCTTTCTCACTTTTTTTTCCTCCCTGGGTCAAAAGAGGGAAAAAAAGAGAAATATACTCTAAAGTGATTCCGGGATCATGTTGTGGAAAGAACAATGGTTTAAGAATCAGGAAACCTTGCTTCTAGTTTCAACTCTACTGTTAGCCAGTAGTCATTCAGCTGCCTGGAGTGTTCATTTTCCCACTTACAATATAAGAGTTTGAGCCAGGCGCAGTGGCTCATGCCTGTAATATCAGCACTTTAAAAGTCTGAGTTGGAAGGATCATTTGAAGCCAGGAGTTTGAGACCAGCTTGGGCAGCATAGCAAGACCCCATGTCTACAAAAATATTTTAAATTAGCCAGGCGTGGTGGCTTGTGCCAGTAGTCCCAGCTACTCAGGAGGCTGGGACAAGAGGATCGGGAGCCCAGGAGTTTGAGGTTGCAGTGAGCTGTGATCAAGCTACTGCACTCCAGCCTGGGTGACAGAGCAAGACCCTGTCTCTAAAATAAAAAAATAAATGAGAGTTTGAATTACAACATCTTTAAAGTTTATGCCAGGCTAAATTCTGGGCCTGTGGAGCCCCCACAGGTCTCTAGGTGTTCACATCCCTCTTTCTCCTGACACCTGAAGAACACAGCTGTGACTGATGTGACTGTACACAGAATACCAAAAAAAAAAAAATAAATTCATTACATTTGTGAATCTTAATTTTAAGCCAATAAAATCTAGTTTCTATCTCCTCTCTCATCTTTTTCTTTGAACTTTAGAAAACATAATTAACTAAATCAGAAGACTTTACGAAACAGTTAATGCCATGGTTTACGTGCAGGTGATCTTTACTAGACTTCTCATCAGATGCCGATGAACTCCCCAGGTGTTTGTTTTATAATGATATCTGGTTTGAATGCACAAAACTAAAAATATCCATAGGAAGACTTTTTTTTTTTTTTTTTGAGACAGGGTCTTGCCTGCTCTGTCACCTGAGCTAGAGTGCAGTGGCATCATCACAGCTCACTGCAGCCTCAAACTCCTGCCCAAGTGATCCTCCTGCCTCAGACTTCTGAGTAGTTGGGACTACAGGTTTGTGCCACCACACCGGGCTAATTTTTCTGTTTTTTGTAGAGAAAGGGACTTGTTCTGTTGCCCAAGCTGGTCTCAAACCCCTGGGCTCAAGCAATCCTCCCACCTTGGCCTCCCAAAGTGCTGGGATTACAGATGTGAGCCACTGCACCTGGCTGGAAGAGATTTTTAATTATTTCATTCAACCAATGAAATTCCTGGGAATTCCATTTGGAAAGAATAAGAAAGAATATGAGCTTTGCAGTCAGACAAACATGGGTTCTCTTACTAAACAGTATGACTTTGAAAAAGTTACTTAACCTCCCTAAGCCTCAGTTTCTTCATCTATAAAATGGGAATGATACCACCTGATAGGATTGTTGTCAGGACTAAATACAAGGTATATATTATGTACTTAAAACATGTTTTTGTTCTCCCCCCATTCAATATAATAATAATATTATTATTATTATGTGCTGTTTAAGGACACAAACGGGGACTCAAACAGCCTAGGTTCAGTGGCACTGTGCCACTACTTTAGTTGCTTGGTGATTTTGGCCAAGTCGCTTAGCCTCTCCGAGGTGCCGTTTCATCATCTGTAAAATGGAGTTAGTAGAGCATTTAGCAAAGAACCTAGCTCAAAGTAAGGGTTCAGTAAATGGTAGCTAGCGGTGGTAACAGCAGTAGTAGCAGCAGTGAAAATCATACTAGATCATCACCTGGGACCACAAGGAAGGATGAGAGAAATCTGACGGTGAGCAGAGGCAGGAGGGACTCGCCAGGCAGCTGGAAGGCACTGGCAGGCGGCTCCATCCTGTGGAACAAGATTCTCCTTCTCCCTTTTTCCTTGACATTCCCACTTTTTCTTTTTCTTTCCCCTTTGTCTTTCCTTTTTCTTACAGTTTCCACTGAGTAAGCCATGGTTGCATCAATGGCTACATGAAACGTAAGCCGTATGTTTTCTCCTCCTGCACAACCTCTGTGCAGCCCGGTGCCTGTGTGTACTTCCACGCGTGTACTCCCCACGGGGCTGCGTGTTTTACTCCACACTCCCAGACTGCAGTGTGCACGTGCAGGAACTCGGTGCCATGAATTCTGCACTCTCTGCACGCCACTGCTTAAGAACCACAATCTTGGTGGTGGTTAATTTTTTGACACCTAAGAGAAGAGACGTCCTGCTTGCTAAGAATCCTGGGGGCTCAACTAACTTGCAGGAGGGACCACGACTTAGAGTCTTGGCATTTCTCCTCTGCCTCTAAGGGAGCTTACCTAGGTTACTTGTTCTATCTTGTTGCCTCTAGTTTTATCAGGCCATACATAATAAATCACCCTGGTCCAACTGCAGTGATTCTACCTGCTTCTCTTCTGCTGAACATTTAGACAGGTGCCACATGGCTATTTTTCTTTATTTAAAGACAAACTATTTGATACAAATTAGCTTCTATTCAGGATCTACCAGAAGAGAACTATGTAAATTATATATTAGCATATACATATTAGTTATGATATGTTTTAATCATTGTTACTACTTGGTTTTAAAATATATATATGTATGTATGTAGTGTGTGTGTGTGTGTGTGTGTGTGTAGCATTTAGTAATATGGTATTTCACTGCAACTGTACTGGAAGTCAATTTTCTGAGACATGGATATTTTGAAATGCGAGTTCACAATCATTACCAACAATCACTCGGACCTTAAGGTCTATGAACATTTTGCAACACATCCCTATCTCGTTTCACCTACTTGGATGGCTGTGTGATGTAGTCACAGAGTCTTGGATTTAAATTTCAAAACCCTGGCTACGGTGGCTTGAGTCTTCCTCTGCAGCTGAAAGTATTACCCCAAGGTTACACAAAAGATAAGCCAAGAACAAAGACAGGCCTGTGGCTTCTTTAAAGCTGTGTTGATTACTTCTTCCTAACACTCTGCCTCTGTTTCTGGCAGAAGCAGAACAAGCTAGGAGGACAGGGGAACAGCCCCTTCCTAGGTGTTGACCAAAGCAGGGCCCCCTAGAAGGTGACCAACAGGTCTGAGCAGCTTTCTGGGCCCCAGGCAGATGGGAGACTGCAGGGGTCCCCCCCACACACACACACAGAATTCCTGGATGGAAACATCCATGGAGCAGCTCCCTCCTGGGGATGAAGGGTCCATTCCACTGGATGAAGCTGCCACTAGCAGTCACCCCTCTTAGGCCCTCCTCCTAGAAACAGCAGTAGTAGAAGAAATCATCCCTCTGGGTGAGGCCTCCTCAGCCATCCTCAGCTGGCTTCTCTATACCCCAAGCCTTTCTCTCCACCATGGACTCATTGCTCAGCCCTCCACCTATGCTTAGGCAATTTACAGGGGTCTGTTTAAACTGTGTTTGCACGACTAGAACAAAGAACTTCTGATTTTATGATTTCCAAACATGACAATCCATATCTATATACAATATTACCTACATCACCCTTCAACTGGGAGTCATAATAAAACGTTGAGGGATAGATTTTTAAAAAGGGAACCGGTAGGGCCTGGCTTGGTGGCTCACGCTTGTAATCTCAGCACTTTGGGAGGCCAAGGCGGGAAGATGACTTGAGCCCAGGAGTTCAAGACTAGCCTGGGCAACATAACAAGACCGCATCTCTAAAAAAACTTTTAAAGACTAAGCAGGCATGGTGGCACATGCCTGTAGTCCCAGCTTCTCAGGAGGCTGAAGTGGGGGGATCGCTTGAGCCCAGGAGTTGGAGGCTGCAGTAAGCTATGATGGTGCCACTGCACTCCAGCTTGGGCGACAGTGACACAGCAAGACCCTGTCTTAAGAAAAAAAAAAAGAACAACAACAAAAAGAACAGTTCAACTGATGAACAGTTCAACATAAGTTCAACTGATGAGAAAAATATATTTAAATTATCTGGTTCCATCCTTCCCTCTTCATAGTAGCAGGCTGAGGACTGGAATACTCTGGAATGAGGCTCCAGTGCAGTATGGGAATACTGGTAGATTGCACGGCTGTTGACATCATTGGCCCACCCGGAAACAGACGGCTACAGCAGAGAGACATGCACATTTGTAAGGACCATTTATATCACCATTGCTTGTAAGAGTAAGATACTGAAAACAGCCAAAATACCTAGCGATCTGGTCCATCTGTAAATGTGTCATTATACAACCACTGAAAGACTGAGGAAGCTCTTCGTGTACTGCTTTGTGGCAATCACACACACACACACACACACACACCATACATACACTCTCACATATAAACTGAGCAAAAAGCGGTGGTGTTTCTAGTATGCTACCAATTGTTTGGGAAAGGAGAAGGGGACAACCTATTTGCATTTTATGTGCACATTTGCCCACATGTATATAAAATATCTCTGGGAGGAGACACAAAAACCTGGTAATCTTGGTTGCTCTTGAGGAGGGGAACAGGGAGGTTAGGGGAGGAGGCAGGGGGAGGTTTTTCACTGAATCTTTTGTAACTTTTGAATATTGAACTATGCACTATGGAAAGGTAACCTATCCAAAAATTTTTTAAAAATTGGCCAGGTGCATTGGCTCATGCCTATAATCCTAGCACTCTGAGAGGCCAAGGCTAGTGGATAGTTTGAGCTCAGGAGTTCAAGATCAGCCTGAGCAAGAGCGAGACCCCGTCTCTTCTAAAAATAGAAAGAAATTACTTGGATAGCTAAAAATATATATATATGAAAAAACTAGCTGGGCATGGTGGCGCATGCCTGTAGTCCCAGCTACTTGGGAGGCTGAGGTGGGAGGATCGCATGAGCCCAGGAGTTGGAGGTTGCTGTGAGCTAGGCTGACACCACGGCACTCACTCTAGCCTGGGCAATAAAGTGAGACTCTGTCTCAAAAAAATAAAAATAATAATAATTAAAATAATAATTTTAAAAGAGGGGCAAAAGATCACTGAGGAGCCATAGGAAAATGCCCTTTCGGGAAGAATCCCACGTAGGGTAGAGGCGCAGTGAAATATGCCTTGCCCAGACTCAAGGTGCTCAGAAGTTAAATAACCGCTCGATGTTAAGGTTCGATTATCCTAAGATGCTCCTTGTCGTTAAGTCTGTATGCTGAGAAGATGGACCTTTCCGGGGGGAGGAGGTGGGGACGGATTCACAGCAAGGTAGCAAAGATCAGTAGGCAGGAGAAGGTTTCATGAGCCCCAACACTGGGATAAAAGAAATTTCTAGTTATCATGTCAACCGAGTAGTCAGATGCTCTAGACCAAGATCCAGCATTGTAAGATTTTTACCCTTTTATATAACATCCCATGTTTTCACCTTAAATCTTGTCTTTTCTCTGATAAGGATAGACAATAAAGTCTTAAAATGAAGGGGTCCATGAGCTTGTTTTCAGGGACAACAAGGGTGGCTGTAAGGAGACCACCTCCCCGGAGCCTATCTCAGAGGGAAGAGAAACCCCACGGTCTGGGTGGGTGGTGACAACCACCGAGGGGGTGGAGAGCAGGGGGAGGCCCTGCCACCTGCCGCAGTGAAAAAGGAGCCTGCCCGGGCCTGTGAACTGCCTGGGGACTCGGGAGAAAGGGGTTCCTCAAGTGCAGTGGCAGCTGAGCGTTGCATGGTAATAGGATTAAATTTGAAACTGTTACAGGTGACGAGCCCATTCTTGTATGTCAAAGGGCTAGACTTTTTCTTCCGTCAGCAGATATTATTTTCTCTTCATTGTTACCAAAAGAGCACAAAGGCACATTCCTACTTATTCTCTTGCCTTATGCTGATCTTGAAACAACTCTGAAAATGCTCACTCGCCGGGGATCTTAAACCAGCACTGAAAACTCCAAAGGAGGGAAGATTATTTACTCCCATCTCTTCTCCCTTTTCCTCTTCAGTGCTAACAACTTGCTACTTTAATCCCCATTTTGCACACTCTTTCCTGGAAAAATCAACAAACGTGTCTGGACCTACTGTAGGCAGGCACTTGTCAATTCCACGAAGTACAAGATTCCAGCTTTGCTCACAGGGAGCCTGCAGTCTCATCGGAAGACAAAGTCACACTCAGAAATGAACGCC
Organism: Mirza zaza; assembly: GCA_008750895.1. NCBI lineage: Eukaryota > Metazoa > Chordata > Mammalia > Primates > Cheirogaleidae > Mirza > Mirza zaza. The sequence goes on from VSMD01041620.1 coordinate 49,206, forward strand.
AGTGCCCGCTAAGTCAGAGGGCCCAGCCACGATGGCTTCAGGAATCCAACTGGAGAAATTCCTCAGGACTGAGACATGCAAGCTTCTTGGGGAACCTGGGCCTTGAAGGACAGGTTAGATATAAGGGAGGACCACAAAGAGCACCTCCGCAGGTGTGGGCATCCTTGCGGAATAATGAGGGGCCTCGTCAGCTGGAGAGGAGGGAGAGCTGTGATTGGCTGATGCCACTTCTGAGCCAATGACAGTGTAAAGTAGGATTTTCCCGGATTTGTAGAAACCCCCATGTGTTGCAAATATACCTGCCATGGCATTAGAGAGATATAACAAGTGATCTGATAGGACTCCCGCGACATGCCAGCTGAGGATGGTGTGACAGGCGGGCACCGTGCTTGGGGGCCACGGTAGCTGCGTTCTGCCCCCAAATCCTCTGTCTCTCTCCCCGCACAGTCGGGACCAAGATAAGGGCAGGCTGCAAAGGGCGCATCTCTCTCTCCCTGCAAGCTCAGCTCGGATTCTTTCTTTCTCTTCCTCTCGCCATTCTCTCCCCTTTCCTGCTCACGGCCAGATGTCGAGGAGAAATCCTTCCCCACTGTGAGTTCTGGTTGGGATGCCGACCTGTGACATTGCCTTTTGGGGGATGGTGTGCATGTGCAGATGAGTAGAGTGTAAAACACGGGGACCAACCCAGGTCCCCCGGCCTAGAATCCGTCTCCAGGCCTAGCTGGGGCACTTTTTAGCTGTGTGAACTTGGGCTGTCACTAAACTGCCTGTTCCTCCATTCCATTTATTTGTAAAACTGAGTCTGGTAGTATCTTCCTACCTACCTCAGATGATTTTCTCGAGGGTCAAATGGAATAATGTCTGTGAGAGCACTTGGGAGACAAGAGAACTTTTCATTCACAGCTCAGGGCGGAGACTGCATGGGGTGGAGGGGAGGGAAATCGGGAGGTCTCAGTAAGTCCCATCCAGCCCTGTGATTCTGTAAAATTATTTTGTATCATTAAAACAAGTTTCACTAGATAGCTTCCTTCGCTGTCGTAATAACTCTCACTCTAATGATTCCTTTTTCCCCCTTAGACGTCCCTAAGTTCCAGCTCCCTGCCAAAAGTCCCAGCTCGCCTCGCCTGGCCTGCTCCCCTGTCGGAGGGACTCCCGGCCGCAGCGGAAATGCTCACGGGGCACCTTCGCAGACACTCTGGGCTTAACGATGGGGACGGACTTGCATAGAAA